>VMDO01007479.1:11546-91115 GCA_007922755.1 Pedetes capensis | reverse complement strand
ACAAAGAAAAGTGCTGACTCAGATGGCTTTATCAATGAATTATACAAACACTTAAGATTAAAATAATGCTAATCCCACTTCAAAACTTCCATAAAATTGAAAAAGAGGAAATGCCTCCCAATTTACAAGGCCACCATTACCCTAATACCAAAAACATTATACCCTGCTAACAAAGGTATTATAATAAAAGAAACTAACAGATTGATATATTTTAGGATCAAAGGTGAAATTTCTTTTAAACTAGCAAATCAAGTACAAAAATATGCAAAAAGATAATACATCATAAACAAAGGAATACAAGATTATTTTAGCATTTGGAAAATCAATAAAAATTCATCATAAACATGACAAAAATAATTGAATACCATGTGATAGATCTTAACAGAGATAAAGAAGAAGACAAAATACAACATGTATTTCTGACAAAAACTCAACAAACTAGGACTAGAAGATATGTTAGTCACTTTCTATTACTGCGACAAAATACTCGAGAAAAACAATTTAAAAGAAAGAAGGATTTGTTTGGGGTCATGGTTTCAGAGGTTTCAGTCCAAGGTCAATTGGCTCTGTTGCTTTTTAGGTCTGTGGAAAGGCAGAAACATTATGGTGACAGAGCTTTGGGGAGAAAAGCTGCTCACATCATGGTAGCCAGGAAGCAAAAATGGAGACAGGAAGGTGCCAGGGATGAATTATACCCTTTGACGTCATGCTTCCAGTGATCTGCTTCCTCCAGCTAGGCTACTCCTCATAATAGTTCATTCTATATGAACTCATCTATGGATTATCCCATTGATGAAGTTAGGGCCCTCATGACCCAATCATCTCTCAATCACCAGATGGAGATTAAGCCTTGAACACATGAGACTTTTTGAATGATCATTCATATTCAAACTATAACAGAAGAGAACTTCTTCTCCCGAATAACAAATATCAAAAAATCCATACAGGTAACATTATATTTAATAGTATAATACTGAATGAATTTTCCTTAAGATCAAGACGAGATGTATTTTCCAGCTACTCCTGTTCAACATATATTTAAGTGTCTACTCTCTCAACAAGTCAAGAAAAGAAGTAAAATATATCCAACTTGTAAAAGGGGAAGATGCAACGTTTTTACTTGCTGGCAATATAAACAGCTGTATAGAAAATTGAATGAAAACTACAAAAACAGCTAAGCAATCAACTAAGTAAATTTGGTAAGGCTAACAATAAAAGATAGCAATATGAAACAATTTTCTTTCTTTTTCAAGCTTAGCATGCTAAAATACAAGCTCTGAGTTTCTCACCACAGAAGCCAGCTGTCCTGCTTGCCACTTGCACCACCACCCTGTCCATCTTCCTTATCTCAGAAAGCATCACCATCTTCTACCAGTTGCTTGAGGCAGAAAGGAGGCATGTGCCTTTATTCTTTCTGTCTCCTCCTGTCCTGCATACTGTCCATCAACAAGTTCTATCTACATCCAGCTCAGTAGTTCCTCACCCTCCCCAGCTCAGAACACCAGCATCTTCAAACTGGACCACTCTCCTGGACACCTATCCTTCCCCCCACTTTTCTTTGCTATCACAGTTACTTTTTTTTCTTCCTACATCCCCCCTACACTGTTTCCGTACCCTTTATCCACCCTATCTGCCTTCCCCTCTTCTCCTTTCCCTTTTAAGTTTCTAGTGATCTCTATTCTATTTTCTACTTCTATGTCATCAACAATTGTTTTCTAAAATATAAAAATAATTTTCAAATTTATGTATTAACAACAAACATTTGGTGTCCACTGGTGTTATTTTGATCCTTTGGACACAGTTGCCATTTTATTATTTTTGCTATGACTTATCTAAAGGTCACAATCACTCATGTTTCTGCATAATTGGCAAAAAGAGATTACAAAACAAAGAAGGATTACTTTTCTTTAAAATTTGATACCTTGCAGTCATTCTTCCAAAATGAGGAAGGGAGAAGTTGAACAGGTAGATGTGTTTTCACTAATCGAGGAGACTCCATGTTCTTCAACTGTTCAATACCTACAAGCATAAAAATCAACAAAATATGTTGTTGATGTGGAATCACAAGGGTTATTTGCAATATAATCTAAGGGTTTCTAAGCACTAATCTCACTTTATGACTTGATATAGTTATATGGCTATATGGCTTTATAACTTTATATATTCCTCAAATCGCCAATGGGGTAAAAATGAAAAATCTTGGTTAGTTAGACTGTTCTATTGCCTATGAATACAATGAATACAATCTTCATAAATGTCTACAAAATCTTCATATATGACCTTATGGAACAGGTTGAGGCAAGATATACAAAATTTGCTTAATTGTCTTCTTTCCTCATTTACAATATGTAATTGATAACTTTAAAATCAATTTCCAGATCTCTTACAGTCAAATTGTGTGTTCAAATTATAGCATGAGAATCATGGTTATTTTAAAAATTTTTAATTTTATAAAATCATATGTTCTCATAATATTTTTTCAGAAGTGGGTTAGTAAATGTCAGATAACTAGTGGTATATATGATTCTATGTTGGATCAAATACAGAATTTTCTTTATGCAATGATGACACACTATTTAATTCACATATATTGAGAAAGCTATGCTACATCAAAATCTTCCCTATTCAGAGATTTTCTTTGTGTACAGAATGAGTACAATGTTGTTGACATAGCCAAGTTCTGAGTCTTCTCTTACAGTTATGGTTCAGCTGTCCAAGATCACTCTGCTTCATTCTTCCTCAAGATTCTTTTACATATCAAAATAAGTTAAAGGAATTTACTCCTTAGTGAAAAGGAATATTCAGAGAAAATACCATTTGAAAATCCGGGAATTATAAACTCCATGAAAGGTACTCGGTTATATACTGCATCTCGTTTACATTTCTCTGCGTCTCCATCATGATAGATCAAATCCAATATTTCGCTGATCCAGGTTGTTCCTAAAGAAAAAAAGTGACAGAAACTCTAAACTTTTCTGTCAAATACACTGGGATAGAATCAATAGAGGTAGAGAAGTTGTGTGATATCTAAAATCAAAGTGTGCTTTTTATTTCTACTCCCTTTTTCCTCCTCTTTTCCAGATGTCCTATCTATCTTGAACATTGACATATGTATATTATGTGTGTGCATGTGTGTGTGTGTGTGTGTGTGTGTGTGCGTGAAAAGTCTGAATAAATAATCATACAATTAAGACTTAAAAAGTAAGTCAAATAGGAAGTATTAAAGTGAGAGTGTGCAACTAACGGTAGCTTGCCCTCCTGGGTAAAAAATGGGTAGAGGAAGTGGCCAATTTCAATGAGATTATCAATTCAAATATCTCCTATTAAAAAGATTATGAGAACTTGGCATTCAAATAAAACAATGTTCAATATTTGGTGGAAGGGCAAAGGGAAACCAAAGAGAACTTGGAGGTTTTACATGCGGTAAACAGTGTATCACTCACAAACAAACAAACAAAAAAATAGATCCTGATTGTGCAGAGTGAATCAAGTCACTATGATCTTCATCATACTGTATCTCTCCAGGCCTTTGATAAATGTATTTAAGGCATAGAGGATATGGTCTCCTTATTTGCATGTAACATTCAATTATCAGATTGATACATAGCTAAAAAAGTGAATTATAAAACAGAAGAAAAATAGTTTCTTATTTTCATTGTTTTTCTTTTTTTAGTAAAGGTGTTTAACAGTCCCTAAATTGAATAGCCATGGTAACTAAAAAATAAAGTAAATTAATCAGTTAATCCATGCACATAGCAAATTTTAAATGAATGATATACATATGTATGCACCTTTGGATTGGTTCCATATACTAGGCTACCTTAGGCCACTGTTTTAAGCCTTTTTTATGGCCATTTTTCTCCATCTTGTCCCTACATCTAGGTTATCTTCTCCATCCTGTCAAGATAACCATAGCACTAAAAAAATTTAAAATGGTAAGCCAAATCAGTAGTATCCTTGAATATTTTGCTCCTTGATCTAGCCTAGGCATCAATCACATTTCACTGTGATGATGGGGGAAGGGAGAGAGAGAAAGAGAGAGAGAGAGAGAGAGAGAGAAACACTAAATTCCAACATATAATACATTCTATTTCCCATTAATAAGCAGTTCAAACTGTGGCCTTGAAATAAATACCAATTTAGTTATTGTCCATGTTTTGTACTGAGAAAGTTTGTTTTCCATACTTTTGGGGGCTATAAGAAAGCACATGGTTCAGTTCAAATAAAGAGAAAATTAACTTGAATCCCTTATAACAAAATTAATAAAGCATCAATATATTAACAACTTTAACACATGTTGTCAACAGTTTGTGAGGGGAACAACAAAATGTGGCTATGCTATCTGTACTTATATACATTTTACTATGTCAGAAAAACATTAAGCTTCAAAGAGCATCTTTATAGAACTATTTTTGTAATGGCACCTTTCCAAGATTATCTTAATGGTTTCCTGCACCCATTCATGATAAGTTTGAGACAAATGGTATTGTGTGCAATGGGCACAAAGGAAGATTCAGAGGCCTCACACAGCAATAAATTCTGCTGCTTCTGCTATAATTTTAATGCATTTTTTCCTTTCTTGACTATGTATACATTTTTGGCACCATCTGTATATGTATAATTTTAATAAATGGAATTTGAATTTAAATGTCTCAATTTAAAAATAAAAGCAAGAAAATAACATTAATTTTTCTTTGATATATTTTCTATTCAATCACTACCATTTCAGAATAGGAAGTGAATTTGTCTAATCTAAGACTAAATTTTCCCAGGAAACCACCATGGTGTTCCTTTAACAAATGTTTGAAG
Organism: Pedetes capensis; assembly: GCA_007922755.1. Lineage (NCBI taxonomy): Eukaryota > Metazoa > Chordata > Mammalia > Rodentia > Pedetidae > Pedetes > Pedetes capensis. The sequence goes on along the minus strand of VMDO01007479.1, from coordinate 86,306 downwards.
AACTCAAATTAGACTTGATTAGTAATCTACAGATCATTGGCCTCATACATATGGTTCATTATCTAATCATCAAATACAAATAAGTAAAAAGAGCTCACCAGATTTGGGATAGGTGGAGATCAGAAGGTCATCAGGTCGGGCCTCAAATGATTCCACCTGAGACCACTGCTCAGCAATGCTCCAGAAGAGGGGGACACCCTGAACATCCACTAACTTTCTCCTGAAGACATCCAACGTGTCATCCATTTGTGAGGTGCTAAGTTTTAAACAAAGTGTAGCATCAATCAAATTAACAGCAATTTCTTATTTTAACAGTATTATCATTACTCTAGACTCAGCAGCATCAAATCACATTGTGTGTGTTATAAGTCAGTAGACGAGAAAGTGCAAAAAACAGCTGCAAAAAAAGTGAAGTCTTGCACAGTTATTTTCATATACAATGTTCATACATCACATTAAATACATTTTATTTGTATAGTGATAGCTCATACTCAGGCAAAGATTTTTGAGATATATGATTAAGTTACTGGACTTCAGACTCAGAAGGAAAATGTCAACCCTAGTGTTGCCAATTCATTGCAGTGAGAACTTGAACAATTTCTTTAATTGCACAGGCCTTCTAAATTGTAAAATCAGACTAGGTTTAAATAACAATGTTCTTCCCTTTAAATTATGGAAAGGACCATCTAAATTATGCACAACAAGCCAGAAGAGTGAGAGAAAATGAATTTGTGGGGTGGAGGCAAGATTTAGCAAAGAAACTACATGACAAAAAGGATGATGTGAAAGAAACAAACTTAAGGTAAGTGAGTTCTTATAGATACCTTGGCTACCTTGCTCTAAATACCTTTACAAACACTAATTTGTGATGATCTAATATCTTGTTATATTCTTTTTTTTTTTTTTTTTTTTTTTTGGCAGTACTGGGGGTTGAACCTAGGGCCTCACGCTTGCATGCTTTGCAAGTGCTGGACCACTGAGCTGCACCCTCAGTCCATTTTTTTTTATTTTCTGAGACAGGGTCTTGCTAAGTTACGCAGACTGCCTCTGGTCTGGAACTTGTGATCCTCCTGCCTCCGCCTCCCGAGCCGCTGGGATTACAGGTGTGCACCACCGCGCCTGTCTTTCTTGCTATATTCTCAATGGAGCTATAAATGAAGGCGCTTTTATTTTGCCTTTAGCTGTCATGTAAAACTGGAAGAAGCTGAAATATGTCTACCTTCCAATTTAGTATGACCTGAGTAGTTATTTTTCTTTCCCTAAAGTTCTAGTTCTAATGTTCTGGCAAAACAGAAACTTCTGACAAGCTCAGTTATATGGATTTCTGAAGCCTTGTGTCAGCCACTGAACTTGTCAAGAATTAAAGTTAGAAGTCTTTGGAGTCAGTAGTTACATATTTAGTGCTGCTCCATATCTGTGGGTTCTGCATTAGCAAATTCAACCACCTGTGTGTGAATTTCCTTGTCATTATTTTCTAAACAATACAGTATAACAATTATTTATGTAGCTTTTACATTGTTTTATCTAAGCAATCCAGAGATGACTTAAACTATATAGGAAGATCTAAGAATGTTATATGCAAATATTAGGACATATTATATGAGAGACCTGAGCATCAGTTGATTTTGGAATCTTTTGGGGGTCCTGGAACCAATTGTTGTTTTTTTGAAGTGCAATTTTCTTTTTCTGTACTGAAAGTTTCAACCTAGGACATTGCACATACTTGGTAAACACCCTACCATTGAACTGCATCTCCAGCCCCTCTTTAATTTTTTTTTATCTTGAGGCAGGGCCTCACTAAATAACACAGGCTGCCTCTAGCCTTGAATTTGTGATCTTCCCTACCTCTGCCCCCAAATAGCTGGGATTACAGGCATGCACCACTGTGCTGGTTTTGAAGTGCAAATTTTTATCTTTTTATCTTTTCAAGTTCTCTCAACTCCACTCCTACACTACATCATTCAAATACTTTTTATCTTAAAAGGTTATGATACAAACTATTTAACAATTAGTCTCTAATTAAAATTCAATTCATTTTACCACATGAGGATTTCATAAAAGATACAAAGTTATTCAAAGCAACTCAGCCACATAACACAGAAAACATAAATTTATGTGGTAGTACTCATCTAGTCTTATGTTGCACAAGCCCTATTATCCTTCACCCTTGTCCCAAATAAGCCTTTACCTGGAAGAATAGTCTTACAGGAAAAAATAATCATAAAAATTTTAGATTTAATTCATGATCCAATTGCTTTTCTTACAGATTAATTTGCCAAAGTAGCTAATGTTTGCTCAGCTACCTAATCTGTTCATTTGACTGTGGCCATATTTTTCATAGTTCTACTAGACAAATTTTCAACTGCCAGTTGCTTTTTCTTGTTTCTTCCCAGTTACACACAACTTATCACAAATATAATCATGTGTTGATTAATGACAGGGATAGTTCTGAGAAAAGTGTCAAGTTGATTCTGTCATTGTGCAAATATAGTAGTGTGTACTTACACAAACCAAGATAGCTACAATGTCACTGGGCAATAAAAACTTTGGGGACCACCCTAGTGTATGTGTTTCCTTTTCAACAAAAATGTTACTATGCAGCACATGTCTGTAATTAGAAGACAGACACTAAAACTAAGGCCTGTTTACTCCAAATCAAGTTCCTTAATTTTGTATTTATTTTACTCTAATCTATTAAAAGATAATCAAAGTGACAAATGTCTTGTGGTAATATTGAAACATAGTATATAAGGAGTACTTATGAAGTTAATTATGTAAAATTTGTAATATGTTGATTGTCTCCACTCTATCCTGTGCCTGTCTCATTAAAATTATTTTGGTTTATAACTGATTAAAAGTTCTTTGTGCTTGAATTTAACCCATTTGTACTGATAAAGGAAATCTAAATGAGATTAATATCATTTCCGGGAGGGAAAAATTCCTGAAGGAGTTTGGGGACATTTCTTTTATATTTGTTCACTCCAGTGTTTGTTGTTGTTGCATGTTGTCAAGTCCAGTCTAACTCATAGCAACCATATGTTCAACAGAACAAAACACTTCCCTACACTGTGCTATGCCTGGCATATGTCAGTGTTTCTCTGCTATTCATAGGGTTTTCAATGGCTGAACTGTTTCAAGATTGTTTGAAGAGTGGCCTCTCAGGTCCTTCTCCCATTTTGGTGGTGCTAGGGATTGAACTCAGACTCTCAGAGAGTATAGAGCAGCATTCTACCAACTGTGCTAATCCCCAGCCACTAATATTTAGAAAATTTGAAATATCCTTGACTCACCAAATATAAATAGATTTAGTTTTATTCCTGTAGTTTGCATAAATATTCACATTTATAAGAGAAGAGTAACAGCTGTTCCAGCCATGTTCTTCATTACGTCATAATAAATCAGAGAGCTAAATACAAAATATACAGCAAGGCCTTAGCTATTTTTTTGTTTACTAGAACTAAGTTTTGTTGTTGTTTTCACTATCCGCATCATACTGACATAAAGCACCATGTCTTGAAAGCAAACTAAATTAATAATTCAAAATAATTTCTTTAACACTATTATTTAATGTCAGGCAGACAGTGTGCCCTGGGGAACATAGTGAGAGAGAAAATTTACAGCTCTGTTGGAAGGGTGCTAATCTGCACTCTCTGAGGACCTGAGTTCTATCCCTAGTACCACAACAATGGGAGAAGGACTTGGCAGCCTATTCCCAAAACAATATCAAAAACAATCCTCCATAGAAAACCCTATGAACAGCAGAGAAGCACTGGCATAGTACTGGGCATGGCACAATGTCCAAAAGTGTTTTGTACTATTGTACATAGGGACACTATGAATCAGACCTGATTCAAGAGCACCTAACAACAACAACAGCAATCATTGTTATACTTAGAAGTATACACAGAAGATAGATACTGATCAATTGTACCAATCAATTGAAATTTTTCAATGGTTATTAGTACTATGAAGCACGGGCATATCAATAAATAGAGGAATTCTGGAAATTGAAAGAATTAAGCTGCTTGGAAATGCTTCTCAGAGAGGAGCAAGAGTTAAGTTGGACAAAAGGAGAAAGTTTCAGCCAAGGAATAGCATGTGCAGTGACTCTATGATGGGAAAGGGAATAAGGTCTGCATACCTGAACTATAGAAGTCTTTGCCAAAATGTGGTAAGAAACTAGACAAGGTCTCCTCTGAGTAAGTAAGTATGGGATATACTGAGTTTCTGGCTAGTCTGCACCCACACATGAGTCTGTTAGTTCTCTATCACTGGGACAAAATACATGAAAGAAATCATCTTAAAGGGGGAAAAGTTTGTTGGGCTCTCAGTTTCAGGGGCTCCAGTCAGGAGTTTCTTAGTGCCGTAGTTTCTGGGCCTTTGGTGAGACAGAAAATCATGAGAGAGAGGGCTAGTGGATCAGAGCTATTCATTTCATAGCTGCTGGGAAGCACAGAGCAAGAGAGAGTGACTGGGGACAAGACATACTTTTCAAATGTGTATCTCCAGCTACCTATTTCTTCCAACTAGGACCCACCTCTTAATAATTCATTAATATGTGAACTCATGCATTGAAGAGATTAGAGCCAACGTATGAGCTGGGGATGATGCTTTCAACACAGGAATCCTTTGGGGAGATACTTCATATCCAAACCATAACAAGAGATGTTCACTGCCTACTCTTATAGGTAACTTCAATAGCAGTTCTATGTAGGACACTGCCTAGAGAGGCAGTTTGCCCTGGGGCCTATCTAGGCCCACTTGGAGGTCTGAGGCTTGTTCCCCAGACAGTAAGCTTTCCCCCAGATCCAGGAACTTCTGGGTATTGAGCTTCTAAAGATGGCACTGGCATCGAATCCCTTTCCTCAGACCCCCAACACCCCTTGGCTGTTTCCAAACCATTGAATGGCTCCTGATTGAACCGTTCAGGAACCACCCTGGATTGGTCACTTTACAAAACCAAATTTGCATATCCCCCCTGATTGGCCGAGACCTGTATGGGGTGACTGCCTCTGATTGGTCCCCAGCAAGGAGCCACCATGGGCATAAACCTCTGAGCTTGCCTTTCTCAAGGCTTCTCAGAGTAGCCGTGGGCATAAGCTTCCTTTCTGGGTGGTGCAGTTCTTGGGTGCTTGGCTCCCCCTCACCAGATAGCAGGTCCTCAGAGACTGGTTTCCCCTCAAGGCAGGAGCGAGTCCAGCGGCAGGACGAAGCCCCACAGTTCTATCCTAATATGAAAAGACAGTGACATACAGCGGGGGCTGAGACAGAGAAAATATGCAGTCACAACAGTCTTTTCTCTTTCCAGTCTCCATGGGATCAGATTGGAAGAACCTGGCAATGCCCTGACTAATGGAATATGATGATATAAAATATTTCCTTGATCCTCCAGTCCTCTCTTCCATTGTCATGAGCACCTGGAATCTCTGTGTACAGATGTAATTCATGTTCTGATGTTTGAATATTCGTTTTATCATAAGATATCCCAACATGTTATGGATAGTACAGAGAAATTCTCAGGAGAAATCTATTCTTGTGGAGCCTACAGTCTAATGTCAAATTAGACAAAGTAAGAATAGATATGAGATCAAATGCCACTAGGTACCATGAAGAAAAATTAAATATAATAAAGGATAAAGAGTGAAGAGACAAATGGTCAGAGAAAAGTGGCAACTACAATTAACACATAAATGAGAGATGAATGAGTATCCACATCTTAAATGGGATAAATGTCACATTTAGCTTCAATCTTCTTACCTATTCTATAAATTCTCATTGGCCCCACTCAGGTCCACGTTTTAAAGTCTCTATATGCTGATAAATACACATAAAAATCAATACTCCCAGTCTTCTAGACACTTATTTTTTTAGCTACCTTCTGATGAATTCCTTGAATGTCTCTGGAGCTCAAGTTCAAAATATTTAAAACTGAGATCATCATTTTTCCTCCAAAATCTGCTTTTCTTATTGTAATATCTAGATTAATGACACTCTCATTTACACATTAAACAATCAAGGAACTTGGGAAATATTCCTGGCTCCAGTTTACCCCATTCTACATCTCATCAGATGTTTATCCACAATATGTTGCAGAAACACAACTCCTTTTATGTTCTATTACCACTATCACACTTGAATCACTTATTACTTATACTACTGCAACAATTTCCTATATGGCTTGCATTTCTAGTCATTGTCTTCATGTCTATCTTCTGTAGAGCCTAATGTAACCAGGTCTCACATTTTTTTCAGAGACCACATACCAAACATTATGGCTGGTACACAGAAATATAAATATATTTCTAACAGATGCAGATATATAATCTGTCATAAAATAAAAACAACTGACTCTTTGAGAAATTTGTTTGCTTAAGAAAGTTGATAAATAAGGAAAACATCAAATGAAAGGGTAAATTAAGATACAAGGGTGTTTATTATTTAGGGTTTTGAAAAAAAATTGAACTTGAATAGGGATCTTCCTGACCTGCAGAAAAGACTTAGTTCTAAATTAATGAAATAATGACTTTGTGACATTTCTTGAAGTCAAGCTAATTGACATTAACTTTCTTTATCATAACTGACACTGATTGCTTCATCATATATTTAATGGGAGGGTTAAAACCTACAATTAAGCACCCTAAAACTAATATCAAAGAAAATTCTATACAAGAACAATAATGGAAGATTTGAAGAAGTTCAGTGCTCAGTCTTTCTTAGGTTTAGATAGTTGAAGGTTTTCATCATTTAATTTTTCCCATCTTGTGTTCTTATAAGATCGTATACATACTTTCATTATAGAATTTATTGAGCAATTAATTAATTGTGTACAAGGTTTTCTCTCCCACAAAACCATAAATTCCCAAAGTGAGAAAAAAAGAATATATTAAGTTCATCTTTAGTGTTAAAATTAGGCAGAATAAGGCATGACCACGTTATATGTTTTATTAATACTGGAGGATAAATGAATAAATGCACATATGTTGTTGTTGTTGTTGTTAGGTGCCGTCAAGTCGGTATCCGACTCATAGCGACCCTCACAGGGTTTTCAATGGCTGACTGTTTCGGGATTGCCTTGGGAGTGGATTGCCAGGCCCTTCTCCCATTTTTGCGGTGGTGGGAATTGAACTCGGGGCCTCAGAGACTGCAGCGCAGAGCTCTACCCACTGAGCTAAATCCCAGCCCAAATGCACATATAAGACATCCTAAGTTATGTACACATCTCATGTTGTTTGTTGTTTAGTGCTGTCCAGTTAAATCCAACTCATAGCCACTCTCATAGGTTTTCAAAGGCTAATTGTTTCAGGATTGCTTGGGGAATGGATTGTCATGTCCTTCTCCCATTTTTGCAGTGCTAGGGATTGAACCCAGGTCCTCAGAGAATGCAGAGTGTCACTCTATCAATTGAACTAAACCCCAAACCAAATGTAACTACAAATCTCTTTAGAAAACTCACTAGCAACAATGTAAACCACTTCTATTTTTAATGTCTGCTACTTTAAAGTAAATTAAATTATGAAAATTACAATATTGATTTTCTGAAATAATATCTACTCTCTGAAATTGTAGGTGTAGATTCTTGTCTCAAATGTTTCAAATAGACATATCTGAGTGACACACTTTATATCTCCAATGGATGATTACATCTCAAAGGCATATTGTTCTTGCTGTTAGAAAAAATTCTCTGTTAAGTCAAAATTACCTTAATTTCACTTCCTGAGGAGCTATATTTGTCCTTCTTTATTAACATAATTTTCTTATGGGATGCAAAATATGCAAATGGATGTCTCCATTTGTAAAATGAGAAGATTGAAATATATTAAGTCTAAGGGCCCTTCCAAATGTATCCTTTTATGAACTTGTATTTTCAGATACTAAATATCAGATTATCCAACATAGAAATCAAGTTATGATCTACATTATCACACTGAAAATATAAAACCAACAAAGAAATATTGTCAAATTGATCACATAATTTTTCAAGAGATTGTGGCATAGTTCATTTACAATCAAATTACATATAACAACATACATAAATACATACATGACCAGTTGATGAATATATTTACTGTAAACTTTAAATATATATTCTATGTATATCTATATTTTATATATTATGTATATTTTTCTGTGTATATTAATCATATGCAATGAATGAATATGCACACAGGTATTGTTTAATTTATTAGTTCTGCCCTCAACAAATGTATAACTCTTAAAAATAAAAATGTTTATATCAAAACTGAATGAATATGTTGTTGTTGTTGTTAGGTGCCATCGAGTCAAGTCCGACTCATAGCGACCCTCATGGGGTTTTCAATGGCAGATTGTCTCAGGATTGCCTTGGGAGTGGGTTGCCACATCCTTCTCCCATTTTGCCATGCTGGGAATCGAACTCGGGACCTCAGAGACTGCAGAGCAGCGCTCTACCAACTGAGCTAAATCCCAGCCCTGAATGAATATATGTATTGTAAAATAGCATAATATACTTATAAAGATTCAAAGAAGTAAAACATCTAACTGGTGATATTTGTAGAGGCTTGCAGAAAAGGGATAGTATGTGAGATCAGGTATGAGAGATTGGTAGTATTTTAACCCACATAGCATGATTATTCATGACATTGTACAACACTTGAACAAAGGTAAGTAGAAGAAAAATGTGAAATTTGTTCAAGAGAGAGTAAGTCTCATTGAATGAAAGTTATTACATGTTTAGAAGAGGAGCTCATTCATTCATTGATTCAGTCAATAATATCCATTAAGTGCCAGCAATATGTCAATAATTAGCCCAAAATGAAACAAATAAGTCTTTTGCCAACATCAACTTTAGTTTCTAGTAGTTAAAGATATAACAAAAAAGTCCCTATTGTGGACAGTGGTGAATGATGGACTCTAAAGTTTGTACTCAATTAATGAGGAAACAAAGGGTCATTTAAGATTTTGAGTAGAGGAATGACACAATTAAACTAGTATGGAAAAGTGAAGAAGGATTAAGAAGAGCTGAATGAAATAGATAAATATATAATACTCCTTATAAATTCCCAAATGTCTTTGCAATGTTCAAACACATTGTAAATGTTTAGGTCCATGTTTAACTTGATTTACATATAACATGTGATATTTTTGACCATGTATTCTTCGTGAAAAGAAATTGTTTCCCTTGATTTCCATGCTACTACATTCTCATTGATTGCCTATACCCTTGTTAATTCTGTTTTCCAAAAAAGTATTCTCTTTTTATTTAGACCAGAAATGTTTTTTCCTTGGAATCATATATGTGTCTCTTTTATCTTATTTTATACACTTGTCCATCATTCTAACAAGAATCTGTAAGCTGAAACTTTCAGAACATAGATTTATCTTTAGTTTTGTTTTCTGGCTTCCAGGCCTATACAGCTAACTACTATTGTGCATTTTACTCCAAATATTCATCAGGTATTTCAAATTCAGTAACATAAATCTAATTCATCAGCCTTGCTCTCCTCTGAACCAGCTCTTGTTCTGGATTCCTGTGTCCTTCATATTTACTGATATTGCATTCATCTATCATATGCAAATCTCACATCTGGAAATGCCGGGAGCCAAGACCATAAGTAACTTTTTGCAAGATACCCTGATGAAAAGGTGCAGGGTGTGGTAAAAATAGCAAATGTTGAGCCACGGGGCATTGTGACCTTTGAATTGAAATTACCATCTGAAAGCGGTTGTCAGGGTTACAGGAGGAGCTGCGGACTTCTGAAGAATCACCTGGCTCCTGTGACTTTCTTGCCCCTCCGCTCCCCCTCCATGTGTATTTAAGCTGCAGCACAACATTAAAGACTTTGGAGCTTGATCAGACAGCCTGTCTTGCTCTCATCCTTCGTGTATCTTGTCTCTCTCTCTCTCTCATTCATTCTCCCCTTACTCTAGGTCCCGGTTGAACAGCCCTGCGGGCCGGGGCATGGAAACTTTTTTATTTTAGAATCTGTTTTCTTCTCAACCCATCCACATCCAGCTGACTCACTCATCTGATTGTTTTATCCTGGAACTTTCCCTGGCAACAGCACCTTATTTTCATGCACTAGCTTAGTGGTTAAGACTGTAAGATCTCTACGTTCAATGGGCTGGGATTTAGCTCAGTGGGTAGAGTGCTGAGCTGCAGTCTCTGAGGCCCCTAGTTCATATTCCCAGCACCACAAAAATGGGAGAAGGGCCTGGCAATCCACTCCCAAGGCAATCCCGAAGCACTCAGCCATTGAAAACCCTATGAGGGTCGCTATGAGTCGGATACTGACTCGATGGCACCTAACAACAACAACAACAACATTCAATGACTCCCAATGTGACTCTGGATCAATCATAAACATAAGCTTCAGTGTCATAACTTTAAAAAGCAAGTGATGATTTACCTGCTTAATTCAGCTGTGGTGATGAAGAAATCTATTGCCAAAAAAATCTGCCTCAATTTATATTTTTATCATCATCTACTATATACTGTGGTAATAGCCTTAAAAACAGTTCCTCTGTCTCCACGCTCAGTTCCTTCCTCTACTTGCCAACTATCAGTGTGATCTCTGCAGAGATTTATCACAGTCCTATGATATAAAGGAAAAATCTGAAGATTCCTACCATGGATTTTAGATTTAAAGTTCTCTTTTTATCTGTACCATAGATTTAGCCTCCAGTAACCAGGTAATTTTAAGAAAACATATACAAACCTTCACACCCACCATCTCCAATCACTTTACTGCACTTGTGTATTTCTCTTAGAGCCGATACACTTATTTCTCTTGCTTGTTGCTAAAGCTCTTATACATTTCTCAAAATCTTGTAAAAATGTCACATACTTTGAAAAGTCTTTCTGTGGCCCATAGGCAAAATTAGTTACTCTCTCTTCTCCATTTCCATATTTTATATGTAAATATATTATTTTATATATCTCATTATGCTATTTGCTTACTGCTTGCTTATTTACTGTTTACTTATTATTTATAATGTCTGTTTCTCTAGTTAGAATTTATGTTCTTTGTCTTCAGTTTAGGATGTATATTTATTTGACATTATAAATCCAGGATTTATACTTTATAAGACAAATAAAGGTACAGGCAAATAAAATGAAGCTTCTATAATGTATTAGGTGGAATAGTCAGGAAATGGATTTATCTTTACCTTTATAATTTTGATCATCATGCCAGCACTTTAGGATATCCTGATTATTATCAATAGATGCAGTGAATTCTTAAAATTTTATATTGCTTCAGCATCCATTTTGAATATAAGTTGGATTTTCTTGTACCATGAGTAGGACCTAATCACCCTTGAAGCAATTCCAAGTTCCCAGTTCTCACCCAGTTCCTCATCATGGTTAATCAGATTTCTACCTATGTCGGGTCCAGATCCACTCATGATGGGGAGACAGAGTCCCCACATGAGGAAGAGTATCTTTAATAAGGCATTGGAAGGAAAATCCACCGAAAGGGGAGTAGTACTCCTAGCCTCGGAGGCAAAGTCTGCCAAGAGGGGAATAGTACCTCCAAAAAGGTCTCTTCATGGAAAAGAACTTGGAACCCCATCTTTTCTTAAATTTTAATTGGTCACTATTGTAGATTTCTAGAAATATTAATGAAAAATAATCTTCTGGCTCTGTGGGCTATGCTAATTCAGATTGGGAGTTGACAAGCCTCAGGCTTTCTTGAAGGGAAATCCCTGAATGACTTCCAACAGTGTAAACTCCATAAACAAAAGCCTTTGTACCGGGACAGCTCTACAGTAAACGGAAAGCACCCATTCTTCATTACAACTGACTCAATGGGGTGACACACACAGGTAGCAGTTAACCACCCTAAATTCCTGCATAAAGATTGAGAATAGTCAATTGTTACAAGAAATGCAAATGCTCAGGTCATCTTGGTTTATTTCTTTAAAAGAATCACTCTTTGTCTCTGAGTTCCTCTTCCACTTTGATTAATTACCACCTGCCACTCATGTGACAATTGATCAGGTGATTCCATCAATACTACTGACTTCCTTGTCTTTTTCTGACCTTTCATAAGATTTAATGAATGGCAATTCTGTATAAAAAGCCTGAATAATCTGGAAATAGATGGAACAAGATTACACTGCCTCAGAGGTGCTGTGTTTGTTACCCACCTCCGACTCCTCATCCGCCTTCGGGAGACCCTGGATTCTATCTAGCCTGCAGCTGGTCTGCGGCATACCTATACATCTTCTTCCTAGTGATGACTTGCCTGTAGGACAACTAGATACAACCTGCTCAATTCAGTTCCCTGACTCATATATGCCTCACGGACTATGCAAAAATGGTGCAATGACTACCTCTGTCACACCAGTTAGAATTCCCTGTAGGCAAGCTGCTTGGGTGAAAACCTAGATCTTCCTGAAGGACTTAGACCATAGGATATCCTCTTTCTCTATTGCTTCCAACCTTCAGGTTAACTGTAGCTGCACTTTCTGCTGCCCTAGTGAAACATGCTGTCTTCTCTCTGGACCCATCAGTAATAAATTGCTTCTATTATGTCCTGTGTCTTGGTGAGTTGCATTCTCTTGTGTCTCAATTGACTGATGTACCTGATCCTAAGATCTCTCCTGGAGCTCTCCTCCAGAAAGACTATCTTGGTAGGAATAAATTAGACACAAGTCAGACAAAATCCATAAGGTCAACTGACAGTATACTAAAGTTTCCTACGAGAGGGACATCTGGTCATGGATCAGACACTTGGGCATTAGGTCATCTATAAGGATAAAAAGGTGTCACATGAAAGGTACACTATAGATAGAAGTTTATAATCTAAGTGATTCTTCAAAATATACATACAAGAACCCTACTTTCAGGGTATATTGTGTTATTTATTTCTGATAAAACATTGTACATCAGGTTCTGTTATCCCATTGTATGAAGAAGGAAAAATAACAATGAAAGAAAAAGCAGCAATAAATGGTAGGATTTGACCTGAACCTGTTTTTGTCAATATCTGGTAATCATAGATTGTACACTGAAGATGAACAAATCATATCAATATGTTTTAGTATTTCCTGGATCTGATTCAAATTTTGTGTATGAGTTCAGGATTCTTTATCAGCATTATTACTCCTTAAAACCCCAGTACCAATATATCTATGGAAGAAATGCAGTCAGATTTAACTTAGCTTTAATTTCCTGAGCAATTTAGAAGAATATAGTCAGATGAAGAATCAGAGCCAAAACATTGTCAAAAGTATGGTGCCCATGTGCTGTATGCAGCTTAGAATGTGACAAATTAAGTTGTTGTAAGCACAGAAAATGTTGAAAGAAAACAATTGTGTCCCTTAGGCCTCTTCCCTGTTTATGTCTCTGAAAATGTCCCTTGAAATATAACTTCCTCTGGAGGGTAATTATCAGGCCTCAGAAACAATTTAATGTTCTGTGTGTTGACGGTAATTAATGTCAGTTTGTGTTAACCTGAAAAAAAACTGTTGACTCTCTTACTCATTGATGAGTTAAAATAAATATTGTACCTAAAGATAGCATGCGCCTTAATTGTAAAAGGTGGGCATGAAAATGCGATAGAAATAAATTATTTTGCACACCAGTGGGATTATAGTTCACAATAACATATTGTATATTTCATGAAGATATAGAAGAGAGAAGTTTGAAGCCTCCAAAAATAAGGACAGGATAAGAGAGAAAGACTGATTACCATCATTTGATCAGTGCACACTCTATGTCAAGACATCACACTATATTTCCTTAATATATACAATTAATGCATGCTAATAAAAAATTAATTTAAAGGGATTATCAAATACTTTTTATAACAACCACATCAAGCCCCACTAAAGCAGGCAAGAAATATATAGCTAGGTTTATTCCTCTCTCATGTAACAAACTTATCTATTCTTTGAATAGTCTATAGTTTTCTTCACTTTTCTCCTGTCAGATGACATTGGAAACAATTCCTGTGCCTAGGAAGCTTTGTGGCTATCACTTCTCAATTACACCACTCCAAAGATATTTTCGCCTGCAGCTGTAGCCCTGTGGCATCAGATCCCGTCAGATGTCGGAAACTAATCAGGGTCGGCCCTGGTTAGTACCTGGATGGGAGACCGCCTGGGAACACCAGAAGCTGTAGGCTTGGGAGAAGGACCTGGCAACCCCCTCCCAAAAATCAATCTGCCATTGAAAACCCTATGAACAGCAGAGAAGCACTAACAATAGTGTTTCCCCTGTTGTACAGAGGGTCGCTGAGTCAGATACTGACTCGACGGCACCTAACAACAACAACAACAAAAGATATTTTCATTCATGCATGTCTAACCTGAGTTTCAGCAGTGTGCTCTGCTTCCTCCTGTATGAACTTCAGGGTAGCCAGTTGTCCCTGACTGCTTTCAAGTATGTGTTAAGCATTTTATCAGAGTTTGAGTGCTATGAATATATTAGCCCTATGAGAGTACAGTCATGAGATGGACCTGACTCGACAGGACCTCACAACAACACAACATGAGAGTACAGTAGACTTTATTTCCAATTTCTTCATTTCCATTTTCTACTTTCTGCTATGTTAAAGAAATGTACTTTAAAGTTTAGATAGAAAAAACAAACACATTACATTAAAGTTTGATAACTAAATATATCACCAGAAATTATAATTGACATCTCAACATCATGTAGTTATAATAGTTGGACTATTGTTAATTCATTTGTAATTGATTGTCACAATCAATTTAGATTGATTTAACTATTTAGATTGAATAACCTGGAAATGTCAGACTGACAATTCTCTGCTCTGGATCTATGTTAATCTAACCACAAAAATAGAAAAGAACTAACATTTATTTTTCACTTTTCATTAAACACATATTGATGTATTTTTATTTAATTACTGTAATATCAATCCTCTCAGCATCTCAGTTGTTGGTAGGTAAAGCAACTGAGTACAAGAATAACTGATTTCATTCAGTCCACCAACCACTTTTAAGATAACTAGCAATTATTATCATTTAATGGCTAAGATTCCAAGAATTTAAGGAGTTATCTTATGTTCCTGATTTGCAACAATGGCAAATATATTAGTAAAGAATTACTCTGGGCTCTGTACAACTGGCTTTGAATTATTGCGTTTTACTGCTAGTGATGATTTTTGTTCATCCTCACCTTGTTTTATAGTTTTTTAATTACACAGTTTGTGAGGCCCTGGTTTCAAACCCTCACTACCAAAACAAAAAAACAACAACAACAAAAATAAAACCAGATCTGGATATGGTGGCATGTGTATGTAATCCCAGCACTCAGAAGACTGAGACAGGAGAACCTCAAGTTTGAGGCCAATGTGTGCTACTTATTGAGATCTTACTCAAAAAAAAAAAAAATGTTGAAAACAGAGAAAGGTAAGGCTCTTAATTGGACTGGGATTTGGCTCAGTTGGTAGAGCACTGCGCTGCAGTCTCTGAGGTCCCAAGTTCAATTCCCAGCACCTCACAAATGGGAGAAGGACCTGGCAAGGCAATCCCGATACAGTCAGCCATTGAAAACCCTATGAAGGTCGAGATACCGACTCCAGGGCACCTAACAACAACAACAACAAGGATCTTAATGAGAGAACTGGATGACGCAAACTTAATCTACAGTAAAATGATATAGAAAGCCTATGACTGGGAATGTACAAAAGATAAAGAGTTAATAATAAACAGAATTGGTGACCTGTGTACAATATTAAGGAAAATGAATACAGATTAAAATTTATAGAAAGCATATAGCCATCATGATTTTCCAGATCATACATTTACATTTCAGCTTGATAATAATAGCTTTGAAATTTCTACTATCATTAGTCATGTTCAGTTACTAATAATGGAGCTTAGGGCAAATAAAATTTGTTATTGAGCATATGAGTTTTCATCTTAGCAGATTTTTCATAGAATCATTGCCAGTGTCATTATCATCCTTATAACTTCATAAATGAAAATCCATGTGTAAAAAGATGTGGTATGCTGTCTGACATGTGAAAATGGTTCAATATAGTTTAAGCATAGTGGAGAATAGTTTTAAGTATAGTATAATTAATTAAGATTATCATATTATCACCAATATATTATCATAATCTAGCAAAAAGAGGTAATGAGTTTAAGTTTTTGTATTTAATCTCTTCTTTCTAATCAGTCATGTACAAATCATTAACCCTACTAAGTATTTAGCAACTTTATCCTCTAAGTGAAGATAATGACGCTTATTTGCCTCCTCTATTTCATGGAGATAAACTAAGATTACACATACCCTGTCCTTTGATATTTCTTCAGGCAGTTAATTACACAAACTCAAGAAACAGAATGTCATTTCATATTAGGCAATATTTTATTACCAGAGTCTTCTCAAGTAGATATTTGACTGTAAAAAGTTTATTATACTATTCTCCCTTTGGGATCCCTGGGGACAATTAATTTTCAGAAAACAGCTCTCTCAGTACCATTGCAATGGGAGAGATTGGTTAGATCATTGTGTCAATTCCCCAAAGCATAACCAACTCTGTGTTATAAAAGCTCTTAGTCATGGGTCATGGGTCACATCTGTATTCCTAGCATCTTGGGAGGCTGAGGCAGGAGGATTAAAAGTTTGAATCCAGAAGCAGCTTACATAACATACGAAGACTCCGTCTCAAAGTAAAAAATAAAAAAGGGGCTGCTAATGCAGCTCCATCATGCAGCACTTGCAAAATATGTGTGAGGCCCTGGGTTCAACCTCCCAGAACTAGGGGGAGGGAAGCTCTTGTTTGTTTTTCAATCTAAATGAAATATAGGTTGCAAATAAGAAACATCTATCACCATAAACATGTATTTATTATATATGTGTTTATCTGTGCATGTGTGTATTTTATTTTATTTTGTCTTTGTTTCTTTAATGTTATGGTTTTCCTGTCATCGTGGTTTTATCATGATAGTATGACTTCTTCTGAAATTTCAAGTAACAGATTGACCAATAAACATTCTACAGGGTTGGCATGAAGTTTCCTATTTGTTAGATCAAAAGTAGGTTAAGGTTAGATAGGTTCAGCAATTACTATTTATAGAGCATCTAATATGGTCTGGGGCCAGGTTCTCACAGAAACATTTCACATGTGATTGGGCATAATTTGTGGAGGGCCAAAACAATTGGTTGCACAAAAAGCAAATGAATACCCAGGGCTTCTACCTCTGGCAGTGGCAACAGCAGCAGCAAAGAAGGCAGCTAAAGAGTTCTGGAGGGTGACAACAGGGGACAGAATCTTCATGAAGCTAAGAAGGGCAGCAGAAGTATTGAGAAGTGAAAGACAACAGAAAAGCTGAGGCTACAGAACACACAAGGCTCTGAAGAATCAAAAAGGGAGCAACAACTACAAGGACTACAAGCATAAGCCACTAGAAAAATTTGAGAGAGAACCACAGAGGGTTAAATAACTGAGGATCTCTTTCCCTCAACTCAAGAGCTGTGACTTGTGCCACTGGGTGTTTTTGCTCTAAATGCTGGGCAATAAACCCCTGCCTTCAGCATATAGAGCAATAAGCCTCCAGTTTTGAAAGCTCAGAGCTCTAAGCCTGTGGTTTCAGGGTCCTAGAGCTCAAAAACTTCCGGGTTTGGAGGCCCAGCCTGAGAACCTCTGGAACTCAAAGTCATAAATACTATGGAAGCTGCCCATTGCCTATCTGTGATTTCTATCTGGACAGGGTGAAAGAATCCCTAGCCAGGCATTTGTGACAATCACATTGAATAGTTGTGAGAATGAAATGAGTAAAGCGTTTAGAAAATGCCTGACACATAGAAAAGATCAATACAATATTAGCAAAAATACTAATTTTTATAATTCATCTATATAGTGATTTTTGAGATAGATGTTATTTGGCCATGTTTTACTGCAGGAGAAACTGAGGCTTGGAGAAGTTATGAACATCTCCCAAAACTAAATAGTCTGTTACTAACAAAGTAAAAAATAAAAACCAGTTTTATTGGACTCTATACACTATTTCTGTTTTATTTAGTGGAATAATTAATTTGTTTTCCTTTTTTTTTTAACTCAATACAACAGAACTTGTCACTGATCACAATTTTGGCCAAATCACAGATATCTTAGCAGTTCAAGTTTTTTATTATTCACTAAATAATTTGTGTTCAACTATATAATGACTTTCATGGTTCAATAGTTCATTTTGAAGAAAATGTATTTGGATTTAACTTTAATTTCCTAATCTATTGAATTTTAAACAATTTTTATTTAGATTCTCTATGTTAACTTTCTGGTCTACAGAATATAAACATCACAATTTCTTACATTTGGATTGATTATGGTTTTTGTGTGAATAAATTGTCATTTTGTTTTAAGATGTATTATCTGTTTGTAGTATAATCATGCCCGCAGCCATAGCTCTGTGGCATCCAATCCTTTCAGACCTCGGAAGCTAAGTAGGGTTGGGCCTGGTTAGTACTTGGATGGGAGACCGCCTGGCAACACCAGGTGCTGTAGGCTTGGGAGACAACCCGGCAACCCACTCCCAAAAATCAATCCACCATTGAAAACCCTATGAACAGCAGAGAACCACTGACAATAGTGTTTCCCCTGTTGTATGTAGGGTCACTATGAGTCGGATACCCACTCAAGGGCATCTAACAACAACAACAGTATAATCATACGTGTGTGTGTGTGTGTGTGTGTGTGTGTAGATATGTATGTATATCTATATCTAGATAAATAGATAGATAGACAGATAGATGTGTGTGAATTAAATACCACTACATTTTTAAATCTCAAATCCTTTTCTTACTTGTAAGCTGTTGGATAGATTAATATTGTACAAGATCTTCCTCTATGTTTTTATCCATTTGTCTCAAAATTTTTAACATACACAGTGTTTCTCTTTACCAGAAATTGACCTTTCTATAACTTAATATTTTTTGTTTAGAATCCTATCTTTGTGATAATCACATTGGTCTCTTTTTTTAGGGACCTATATTTGTTATATCTTTATATTACATATTAGATATATTAGACATCTATATCAATATCTAGACTACAGATGTGCCACCTTGATATCCAATCCCATCAGATCTTAGAAGTTAAGCAAGGTCGGGCATGATAAATCCTTGGATAGAAGACTGCCTGGGAATCCTGGATGCTGGAGGCTTGGGAAAAGGACCTGGAGGCCCATTCCTAAAACAATCAGCCATCCAAAACCCTGTGAATAACAGAGAAGCACTGACAATAGTGCCAGACATAGCACAATGTCAGGTAATGTTTTTTCTGTTGTACATAGAGTCACCATGAATCAGACATGACTCCATGGCACCTAACAAAAACAACATACCTGTATCTATAAACGTGTGTGTTATATACCCATATATACACATCCCAGTTTTTACTGTTAACCAAATCTGAGAACACTTTATATTAGAAGTATTTCATTATTCTTTAAAATGTGTTTCCTTGTTTCTTGCCATCTACAATTTCTATGAGTGCTATAACTTTTACAGCAAGGGCTTCCTTTAAGCCAGGGTCGAACATGCAATGTCTTTAAGAAATAATGATATTTAAATAGATGTTTAGATTGATAATTTATTCGACTTTGAGGAGAAATGTGGACTTGAGGTCAGACTTAAGTCCACATTTCTAAAGACAAGGTGATCCATTCTGGACCGAATTAGACCTGAAGAAAAATAATCAGGCTGTTTATATCTTTAGACCCTGATACCCAACACTTTTCTCAAACAATAAGTTTCTCTTCCCTGGAAAAACTGTTATCACCATTCTTGTTTTTTAAAATTTATTCTCAGAATGTGGTGAAATAAGATGAAATGAGATATGTACATTGTGAAAGTGAATAAAGCTGGCTTTCAATCCTTGAGGGGCTGCCTGCTTTCACCACTTGCATATGACAGACCGAAATGCCCCAGGCTTTTGAAAACTCCTTGCTATCATCTTTTGAAATTAGTTTCAAAGACTTTCAGAGTTATTTATGTCAAGTTTGAACACAAAAGGAAGTTGCTATTAGATTCAATGAACAAAGAACATTTTCTTAGCATCCCAAGGAGAATGAACAATCCAACTGATATTTTAAAATATCCTCTAACTACCGTGGGCCATTATAAAGTACCAAATAAGGCATGTGAATCCAAAAATGAGGAGCTTTTTAAAAATTCACATGAAACCTCTTTTAATATATCTGGAAATTTAGATATCAAATGACAGTACAGGTGACTTTAACTAAAACAATATTCCCATTTTAAGTTGTAGATGCAGTGGTTTTAAACTCCATGTTAGATTATACATGATAGTAGTTGAAAGATCTATATTTCATTAAAAAATAAAATGTGATTTCAGAACTTTTTAAAAATATCAGCTTATAAATTTAAAATATATTCATTTTCACATATCTAAGGGGAATTAGACTTTTATTTTACAAAGTAGTTCTTGTGAAACATTTATTCACTGAACAACCTCGTAATAACTGGTCATAGATATTAATCTAAGTAAATTAATCTGGCTTACTACATTTGTTCTAATTTAAAATATTTGGAATTGAAGTATGATTCCCCTTTTACATTTATCATTTAATTGCAACAATGAACACATCAGTAGAATAAACAAGGCCTCATGTAACTCTTCATTTGGTAGGACTTTGTGTGCTAATATGGATTTGTTAGAATATTGCTTTGTTTCTAAATTGAAGGCAAAAGAGAAAGATGTATAAAACACCACATTGAAGTGGTGATGCACTGCAGAAACACCAGAGATAAACGTGAAAAAATAGTACACCTCAACTCTTGTTTCAAAATCGTTTAGAAAGTAATGAATTTCTAGAAGTTTAAAGAATATTTTGCTACTGTAAGGATTTAAAATTATGCAAGTATTGTAGTGAAAAATAAATCAAATAGCCAGACACTATGGTGTATACCTATAATCTCAGTGAGTTGGGAAGTTGATGCAAGAAGATTGTGAGTTCGAGGCAGAAAAATCATTGACAACTTAGCAAGATTGTCTCAAATAAGATATGAATATATAGAAATAGATATATAGATAGATAGAGATATAGATAGTATAAATATAGATAGATACATAGCAAATAGCCAAAATATTTTAGAAAGGAAAATAAAGCAGCCATCTGTGTCAAAGGCATGTACCTAACACCTGCACAACTGTATGGGGACTCTAGAGAAGCACATAAAAGCAGACTCATTAAAAATGTACTCTTGCCTATTGTTGTTAGGTGGCATCCAGTCATGTTTGATTCACAGTGACCCTCATAGAGTTTTCAATGGCTGATTTTTTTAGGACTGGACTGCCATATTCTTCTCTCATAGTCTTGCCTAGACCTTGTTTTCACATTCTCAAACACAGATTTTATTTATTATTTATTAATTTATTTTTTTATTTTTTTATTTTTTGGCACTTGGAAGTAGAACCAAGGGCCTTACACACACTTTGCAAGTGCTTTATCAATGGGCTACTCCCCTAACTCAGGTTTGTGGGGTTTTTTTCTTCTGCCTCAGTCACTGGGATTGCAAGCATGTGCCACCACGCCCAGCTTCAAATACAGATAATTCTTAGAACTCAGACTGCCAGTGGACTGTACAAGAATATTCTTTTGTAATGAACAGAAATACTGAGAAAATGTTTAAGTATGAAAAAAATTTTGTGTCTTTATTATAGGAAATCTGGAGTTAAGAATTCCCAGATATTTCCCTTTTATGATAAAACATTCATAGTAGAATTTTTCATTTTTTATTCTCTAATTTCTAAATTGTTGAATTTAGTATATTCAAAAACAAACTGGATAAATTACTTACCAGTTGTCTGTCTTGAAAACTGTAGGCAAAGAATTTGTCTCTGGAGCCACTGATTAAAGGACGTCTCACTCTGTGTTTTGCTTTGGAAGGCAAAAGATGAAGTCTAATGAGTTATTCAAAACTGTTGGCTAAACTGTACAAAGTCCATTGCTGTTATAAGCATAAAAGGTTTAAGGGAAGTCTTTATGGTTGTTGGTTTTGGTGGACAGTAGAATTAAACAAAGAGCCCATGGAGTATATTAAGCTTAACCTCTGGAATTATTGCTATCATATAATTATGTTCAGTAAATAAAGGTCCTTTATTTTTATTTTAAATGCTCTGCTTTTAACTGTAAAAGCAAAGCAAAACATAGATGCTATTTCATAGTTCCCATACTCCTATTAGGAACCTCCATCTGAAAGTGATTTATTTGTACCTGTAGAGCTGCATGGGCAAGTTGGACAGGCAAGAGCATGATCCCTGTGAAGGAGAAAAGGGAAAGGAAGTGCAGCCAAGAAAAGTTGGAGTACAATCTGTTCCTTAAATAATGCTGTACCATCCAGAGACAGGTCAGTATATCTATTACCTTACTTAGCCACTTGTAATGGTAATAACATTATTTTAACATAGAAAGAACTGGTTTGAGGATCTTTTAATTTTCCATGTGACCAAAACACTTCCCATGATGTGGTTCCTTTTTTGTATCTATGTTTCAAATTGGAATGCTGACAAGAGGGAAAGTTTTAAAATTGGCAAGTTTATTAACCTGTATAATAATCAATTTTGAAGTTGAAGCCACGTATTTAGCATAATACAAAGATATAGTTATTTTTATCACCATCCTCTGTGAATATCCCAAGAAAACATTTTCATTGACTCCAGGGGAAGATCTTGATTACATATTTTATTTTAGTCTGCTTCAGAGAAGAAGCCAAAAACAACCTGAATATCATGCTGCTATAGAACTACACTTGGGAGACAGACCCAGCAACCCACTCCCAAAAATCAATCCACCATTGAAAACCCTAGGAAGAGCAGAGAAGCAGTGACAATAGTGTTTCACCTGTTGTATGTAGGGTCGCTGTGAGTCAAATACCAACTCTATGGCACCTAACAACAACATAGAAATATAAGAAGGCAAAGCAACTGGAAATAATTACTTTTAATTACTAGTCTAATAAAGAAGAAATAGAGATTCCTATATCTTTCCATGTGACTTGCAGCCAGAAAATGATACTCAGCTTTTCAGTAGGCTCTCGTGCCTGCAGGAGACTGGTGATTTATATATTTTAGAAAAATTGTAATGAAGGAATCAGGACTTAGAGTCCTAAACATAGTTGGAGCAGATATGTCATTACAGAAATAGAGAATTAAGAGATAAGACCTTTCCAGTTAATTTGACTGGGGGATGCAGCCCACTTGATTTGATCTCATGGGAAAGAGCCAAGGAAATAATCAACTGACTTCACTCTCAGCCCAGCCTCAGATCTCCTGCCAAGTAGAAACCAGAAAGCCCAGGATTCTGATGATGTAATCCAGGATGGAAGAAAGTGGAGGGTGAGTCTCACAGGGGATAAAATAAAAATATCCACCATAGTTTGCTTAAATGATTTTTCAAACTGAAGTTATTGTTATTTTAAAGGCATTGCCAATTTGATTAGCTAAAAAGGTATTTGAAAAATGTTGTTGTGGGGATACATATTTATAAATAAATATTATCCAGAGGTACCTTCCCCTACATGCCTGCCAGCTTGTTGTGCTTTGGGGGCTTGTGCATTGCTATGATCCTGAAAGCTATGTCACTGGTATTTCAGAAACCAGCAGGCACACTGATGGTGGACAGGTTTTAGCCAGGCTTCCAGACTAAGGCAGACTAGGGAAAAGGACATGGATAACCCACTCCCGAAACAATTAGCCATTGAAAACCCTCTGAATAGCAGAAAAGCACTGTCAAATATGTTGTTATTTTTGTTGTTGCTGTTAGGTGCCACCAAGTCAGGTCTGACTCATAGCGACCCTATGTATAGCAGAATGAAACACTACCCAACACTGTGCCGTGCACACTGTCCTTTTATGTTTGAACCCACTGTTGCAATCACTGTTTTTCTTCTCATTTTGAGTCATGCTACATCAGCAAATGGAGGTCCCAGGGGCTTTACTCCTTTCCCGTCATTAAGGTTAAGTCTATTTTTAGGGGGCTGGGATTTAGCTCAGTTGGTAGAGCACCTGCAGTCTCTGAGGTCCCCAGTTCGATTCCCAGCACTGCAAAAATGGGAGAAGTACGTGGCAATCCACTCCCTAGGAAATCTTGAAACAGCCATTGAAAACCCTATGAAGGGTCGCTATGAGTTGGACCCCGACCCGATGGCACCTAACAACAACAACTACTTTGAGGAGCCAGCTCTTTCCCAGTCTCGTTTCGAGTGCCTTCTAACCTGTGAGGCTCATTTTTGGTACTACGTTTGATGATGTTTCCCTGCCATTCATAGGGTTTTCAGTGACTAATTGTTTCGGGAGTGGGTTATCCATGTCCTTTTCCCTAGTCTGCCTTAGTCTGGAAGCTAAGCTGAAATCTGTCCACCATGGGTGACCCTGCTGGTTTCTACAATGCTTGTGGCATAGATTTCAGCATCACAGTGACATGCAAGCCCCCACAGCACAACAAGCTGACAGACACATGAGAGACTCTCAAATATAGTGCAGGAAAATAAGCTCCCGAGGTTGGAAGGCATTCAAGAGACGACTGGGGAAGAGTTGCCTCCTCAAAGAAGAGGCAACCTTAATGATGAGAAAGGAGTAAAGGCCCTGAGACCTCCATTTGCTGATGTGGCACAACTCAAAATAAGAAATACAATGACTACGACAATGGGCTCAAACATAAGAAAAGATCATGTGCATGGCTAGTGTCAGGAAGTGTTTCGTTCTTCTATACATGGGGTTACTATGAATCAGACCTGACTGGAAAGGCACCTAACAACAGGAATAACTACAAATTTGCAGAACTGTGTGTCTAATGCATATTTTTGTGTACACACACACACACACACACACACACACACACACATAACATATACAAATGTCACTATACACACAGCATATAGAAACATAAAACAAATTTTAAACAAATGAAAAGACAAAGTCCAGTCTAAATGTGCATTGTAAATGGACCAAAACTAGATTTTGAGGGAAAGATATCATACAGGTGGATTTCATTCACACTACTCTGGCTCTGACAAGACCAGGTAAGACAGAGAGCCATCATTTCTTCTATTACACAAGTTTGGCAGAATGTATATATGATGGATGATTGTTAAGATGCAAAAAAATTTTTCCATGATGCAGCAATCTTGAATTATCCTGACACTTTAGTCTAAACATCAGGAATGTTACAGGTCTTAGTGTAAGTACCATGTGATAATTTTAGCATCTCCACAAGAAGAACATGATGCACTAATGAGCTTTAGTTGTGGCGGAGGTGAAAAGTAAAACTGAGAAGGGCTTGAACTGTGGATAATACTGTTCCTCTTGCATGGCACCAAATAGTTGCCCCAATGCCTCTGATTATAAAAGACTATGAAATCGTAAGAGAAGATCAGGAGAATTAATTACATTACTTCTGGCAAACATTCACTACCCTTTACTTCGTCTGCGGCAGGAGTATACATTCTTGCTCCAGTGAGTAGATTTGGTCATATCTTTAGGCAATAAAATGAGAGTGAAAGTGAGAAGATGGCAAAGATTCTTTAGGAGACTTTGCACTTCTCCTATTTCCTCCTCTATCTTGAGAGTGAGTATGTTGTACCAGCGGCTTGACCCCAGAAAAATACTCCAAGACACAAACAAATGGATTGAGAGCAGAAAAGTTTATTTAGACCAGCCAGCTGGCCAGCTACTTTCAGTCCTGGGAGTGGACTTTCAGAAAGCAGCAGCTGACTCACATTGGTTAGGGGCTTTATAGGGTAGGGGCAGAGAAGCGAGGCTACAGAAGCGAGAATCTTAGCGGTTAAGGAGGGGGATACAGAGTAATTTTTCATTTCTCAGAAGTCAGCCTTACTCACAGGAATTCCGGTCATCAGCTCTCTGGTTAGTTTATCATGTATGGCCTTCTCTGTGACATAGGACATTGAGGTCCGGCTGGGGCTGGTCTGCAAAGTGCCAGTGGGATCATGACAAGCCTTTGTCTGTAAACTTTTTCTGTTTCCACAAGTATGTTCCACAGAGGGGCTGGCCCTTCAGTCTGGATCCCAGAAAGGAAAGCATGTATCAATCACAATCTATCTAAAGCCTGGAATCTTATGGTAGCCATAAAGTAACATGAAAAAGGATTAACCCTTTCTTCTTGTAGGTAGTGAGAGATTTGAGATTCTTTTCTTTCTTCAGCTAAATTGACTAATGGCTGCAGCTGTACCATTGTGGTATCCAATCCCATCAGATCAAGGAAGCTAAGCAGGGTAAGGCCTGGTTAGTACTTAGATGGGAGACCTTACCTAAAATAATCATTAAGTTGGAGATTAGTTTAAATGTAAGGTTTTATCTATGAGTATTTTTTCTAAAATATACATAATGAATCTTCCCTCTTCCAGACAACTTTATTCTTGAGATCCATAGATTAAAAAAAAAAAGAATTAGATAATACAGTCAAAATTAGTTTTCAGTTTTTAACAGTTACTACAAATGTTAGAAAAATAGCATTTTCTTTAATAAATAAGGAATTTATAAAACTCCTGCTAATAACAGAGATGTACATATGTGCCTTGGAAGTCATTGATTCATTCATCCATTCATTTACTCATCAAATATTTGAGTACCTGCTACATTCCATGCACTTGTTTTATGTCAGTGAATAAGAATGAAATCCCTTCTATTTGTGGAATGTAATTTTATTTGGGTAGAAGAGAAATAGAAAATAAATATGTCATCCTTGGTCATCAAGTCAAGCTAAAATCTAATGGGCTTTTACATAGTTTTTTCAATGGTGTGTCACTATGTAGGCAGGCTGGCCTTAAACTCATGATCCTCTTGCTTCAATCTCCTGAGTGCTGGGATTACAGGTGTGGACTACCACATCTGAGAGGTTTTTAAATCTTAATGCTACCATTTCACTCTCTGTACTTGATTATTATTTTCTGAAGACATTCACCTCATCTTGGCAAATATACCATTCCACATTGGATTTAGTATATATCACAGTGTAATAAATTATCTAAAACAGAGTCACTTAAAGTAACAAACTTTCATTATCTCACACAGTTTCTGAGGATTAGGAATCTAGAAATGATTTAGCAGGATAGTTCTGACTCAAGGTCTTCCAAGAGATTATGGTCAAATTGTCTGTTGGCTTTCTAGTAATCTGAAGACTTCATTAAGACTGCAGGATTTGCTCCTTGCTTGGCTATAGAAGGTGTCCTCAGTTCAATGCTAGCTATTGTCAGGCAAACTCATTTCTCTCCCATAACGGCCTCTCCATGGGGCTACTTGAGTATCTGTAGCTTTCTTTTTTCCTTTACAATAAATGCTTTTTATTTCTTTTAATTTTCTTATTTCAGTAGGTAGAATTTCTAGTACTGAGTTGAATCTGAATGAGGAGAACAGATAGTCTTTCTTCCCTTGTTCTTATCTTAAAAAGGAAGGATTCAGTCTTTCATAGTTAAGTATGATTTTAGCTGTAAGTTTTGTAAATACTCTGTATCAAGTTGTTGTAATTTTCCTATTTTCCAATTGCCTGAGTGTTTTTATCATCAGTAAGTATTGGATTTGGATGAATCCTTTTTCTAAAATGATTAATAATCACATAATTATTTTTTAGCTTCTTGGTAACAGAGACTTCACTGATCAATTTTCAAATGTTGAGAAAACCTACATACCTGAAATAAATCTCAATTGCTTAGTGTATAATTCTCTTTATATAATGTTAGGTTAAGTTTGCTAATACTTTTGTTAAGGATTTTCATTTCTAAATTAATGAGATAGTTACTGTGGTTTTCATTCATTATCATTATCTTTGTCTGATTCTGATTTCAGAGTAAGACAGGATATTCAACTTGTAACATAAGTTAGAATGTTCACACTTCGTTAATACTCTAGAAAAGACTATAAAATTATTTTAAATTTTATTTATTTATTTATTTATTTATTTATTTATTTTTGCAGTACTTAGAGGTTGAGTCCAGGGCCTCACACATACTTTGCAAGTGTTCTACACTTGGGCTGCACCCCCAGCCTGTTTTTATTTTTTGTCTTGAGACAGGATCTTGCTAAGTTATGTGGGCTGCCTCTGGTCTCAAATTTGCAAACCTCCTGCCTCCACCTCCAGAGTCAATGGAATTATAGGCATGCACCAACATGCTGGGTTTAAAATTAATTTTAATTAATTTTTATTATTCTTTAAACAATATTTTATAATATTCTTTTATTATTCTTTGCTAAAATTATTCCCTGAAGCAATCTAGACCTGGGGATCTCTTTTTTAAGAGTTTGTAATTTTAAGCTGGGCGTGGTGGCACACTCCTGTAATCCCAGAGGCTCGGGAGGTGGAGGCAGGAGGATCGCAAGTTTGAGTCCAGAAGCAGTATGCATAACTTAGCGAGACCCTGTCTCAAAAAGTAAAAAAATGGGCTGAGGATGCAGTTCAATGGTACAGCACTTGCAAAGCATGCAATCACGAAGCCCAGAGTTCAAACCCCAGAACCAAAAAAAAAAAAAATTGTAATTTTTATTTTATTTTTATTTCATTTATTTTATTTTTTGCAGTACTGAAGGTTGAACCCAGGGCCCTGGGCATACTTTGCAAGCACTCTACCACTGCACTCCCAGCACCCCATTTTTTGTTTTATCTTGAGAAAGGGTCTCACTGCATTTGGCGTCAAACTTGGAATCCTCCTGCCTCTGCCTCCAGAGTCACTGAGATTATAGGTGTGCACTGCTACACCTGGTTTTTTTCAAGAGTATTTTAATTATAAATTAAATTTATTTATTCCCTCAAGTTATGTTTCACTTTGCATCAAATTGATTGTATGTCATTTTTGAGAAATTGATACATTTTTCTAAGCTGTCAAATATATGGACAAAAAGTTGTTTATAGCTTTTCCTCATTGTTATTTTATTGGCTGCAGAGTCTGTGTTATATTCTTTGTTTTCATTGATAATTTTTGTAATTTGCATCTTTCAGCTTTTCAGTCTTGCTAGAGATTCATCAGTGTTGCTAATTTTTTGAAAAGTTGCTTTTATAAACTAATTTTATCCATTGTTTTCCTATATTCAGTTTCATTTGCTTCTGTTTTTATTTTTATCATTTTCTTTTTTCTACTTATTTTTGAGCTTATTTCATATTGGTGAATTAATGAGAAAAAAATTTAAAGTTATTAAGTCAAAATCCAGAAGAAACAAATAGAGAGGGGAGCCCCTCTATATCAATAAGGACATTTTTTGATTTTCTAAACACTGTCTGGCCTGCAGCCATTACCACTATGGCCTATGATTCCATCAGATCTCAGAAGCTAAGGAGGGTAGAGCCTGGTTAGTCCTTGGATGGGAGACTGCATGGTAACACCAGATGCTACAGGTTAAGAAGAAGGACCCAGCAGCCCACTCCAAAAATAATCAGCCATTGAAAGCCTTATGAATAGCAGAAAAGCACTGACACAGTGCCAGACATGAGACTGTTGGGTAGTGTTTTGTCTGCTGTACATGGAGTCGCTATGAGTTGGACCTGACACAAGGGCACCTAACAACAATCACAGTGTGAGAAGTGGAGCAGGGCTTTCGAGAATCTGGCCAGTAAGGCATAGAGTGGGAGTAGGAGGGACTCGTTTGTGATCCGTTTTTAAAATTATATTTTGATAACATCAGACCTCAGAAATTAAGTGCAAAGTACCCATTTCTTTATTTTCCTCTTCCTTTCACTCAGAAGTGATGGTATGACAAAAGGCTGAGTTTCTGGAACGAAGTGGAAAACAGCACACCTACAGAATGGGAAATTGGCAATGAGTCCAGATGTTGAATAGACAGGAAAAGCAGATGGCCAGCATTATCAGGAAATTGGCTTTACATAAGATAGTAATTAAGCAAACAAGTAAATATCTTAAGGACAACAGAAGCCATTATGAAAATGAGAAGGCCAGATAAAACAACTGGGGTTTTGGAATAGATTGGAATTATAGGTATTGGTGCAAACCTGTAATTTTTTTACAGTATGTATAGATAGACTCAGAAACTCTGTGTGTGTGTGTGTGTGTGTGTGTGTGTGCATGCTATGGAGAGATGGGAGAAGAAAAAGAGTGTGACCGGCAGAGAGAGAGAGAGAGAGAGAGAGAGAGAGAGAGAGAGAGAGTTGTGCACTATGATAGTCCAGAAACAATGATGTCTCAGTAACAATAAGCACACAAAGTATGCAGGTATTGATTTCTAAATGTTACATTCAACTAAAACGACCTCTAGTTCCTTGGAAAAACAGCAGGTTCCAGAGTTGGGACAAGAAAATGCATAAGCTGAAAAACAAGCTCTCAAAAGATAATAAGTGAAGGTAAAAAAGATTCACTAGCCACGTCTGTAATAATTTGAGTATAAGAATTTTGTATAACATCTTTACACTTTGGGTGTGGTTGATGTTTTCTCTAGGTTACACAATGGTTACAGGTTTTAGGGGGAAAAGACCATAGAAGTAAAGTGCCATTTTTATCACATATGAAGGCATCTGCTATGAACATGTGTTATCACTGGTGATGCTAACCTGGATCATCTGTCTCAGGTAGGGTTTTCCACCTTTATCCACTATAAAGTTCCTATAAAGTTCCACTATAAAGTTAGTTCCTCCACACTCCACTTCTCAGCTTTTCCATATCCTTTACAAGGAAGTCTGTATATTGAATTCCACACGTAAGGGACGCGATGGGAAATTATACATAATGTTTATCAATTTTCCCCCATTTAATTATTGTTCAATGATTTATCTATACTAATGTCGACTCATGGACATTTATTTTATATTGTGGGTTATAATCCAATACTATTTATTTGTTGCTCAAATTATATTTACAGATAGAGCTACTAATACATATCTATGCACTTATGTGTATAATCTAAATGTCTTATTAAGTGAAAACAAGAAAAATACCACAGTTATAGTTTGGAAGGTTTATTTTTCATGAATAGCTAACAAGCAGAATTATCTCTGTGTTCCTATATCATTCTTATCAATTATAGCTTTGTGTAATGTTAGTTTAAAAAGAGAGACAGAAGATGAAGAACAAAAACAAGGCGGAGGAGAAGGAAGATGATGAAGAGGAGGAGGAAGAGATAAGATAATAGCAGAAAAATTCTTATTTCTCCTTTATATATGAAAGGCTTGTAAACAAACTTGAACTATAATCCTTCAAAAAACTTCTCTACCATTCTATAAGAAAAGTGAGGAATGATGAGACAAAAATCTTTAATCTTAGCTATGTTAAGAAAAGGAAATCCTTCTTAGATCTCAGTTCGTAACTTCAGTGTAGACTCCTTCATTTGCTGCTCATAGTGTATATCAAATTTCTCATTTAGAGCTACGGTGAAGTGATTCTTCCAGTCTCCTAAAATTCCTGTAACAAGAGATAAAAACATTCAATTTCAAGCCCTCAAGCCAGAAACAGGAGGTTTTCTAATGTTCATCACTTTCATTAATACCTGATCAATTGTTTCTTGTATTCCTCAGTTTTAGCAATAAATATATACCATAAATGTAACATTATTTGAGCTGACAAGGATGAATTTATCTTGACTGGTTTAGAAAAGACAGACGATTTCATTCTTTAACTCTTCCCTCTTACGGTATTTTACTTAATTTTTCTTCTTTAATTTTCCCTTAAATATTGGGGCTCCCAGACTGAGACCCAAGTTTTATCCACTCTCAAGTTATTAAATATCACCTACATGCTAATAACACACTCAAGTTCAGACGTATGCCTTCATATCCAATTGGCTGCTATAGCACCCCGGTATCTGATCTTGTCAGATCTCAAAACTAAACAGGATTAAGCCTGTTCTCCATGCTCAGGGCCTGAGACACTGTCAGGTGTCCTGTTATTTTAAATCCTTTCATCGGCTGCTCAACGACCCTAAAGTCTTGATATTCAAATGATACCAGAACTGCTGCTTCAGGCTTCAGCATAATTGTAATTCACAAACATGGATTGGTTTTCTATACAATTTAATAAATCAACCCATGAACATTTATAATCACATAATTTATAGATTTAAAAAATCTGTGAGTACTGTAACACATAAATAATAATTTATTGTAATTTATATAGCATAAATTATATATAATTATATATTCATGGCCTGCAGACATACCACTGTGGCATCTGATCCCATCAGATCTCAGAAGCTAAGCAGTGTCAGACTTGGTTAGTACCTGGATGGGAGACCTCCTGGGAACACCAGGTGCTTTAGGTTTGGGAGAAGGACCCAGCAGCCCACTCCCAAAAAACAATCAGCCACTGAAAACCTTATGAATAGCAGAGAAGCACTGATATAGTGCCAAGCATGGCACAGTGTTGGATGGTGCTTTGTCTGTTGTACATAGGTTTGCTGAGTCTTACATGACTCGATGGCACCTAACAACAATAACAACAATCCAATTGCTTATATGACATTGCCACCTCGATGTTATATAAGTATACCAAATTCAATTAGTTCAAAAATAAATCCATTTTGTCCCCATAAATTTGTTTTTCTCTATGTACTTTCCTATAATGTGGCTAATGACTCTACCAGATATCTAACACATAAGCTTGGAAGTTATCACCTCAACCCCAGTATCTAACTCATTGTTATGATATTTGGGCTTTCTTTGTATTCATGATTCCTCTCCACTTCTCCTACTACTTCTGGTTAGAGCCACTGCTCAGTGTTTCCCACCTTGGTTATTACAATAGCATAGCCAGCTCTTCCTTGTACCTTCCATCACACATTCTTGTGACTCCTTTTGCAGAAGGAAGTCATTCACCTTTTAAAATTAGTTGGTAATTGGCTTGCCCCCCCAAGGAACTGTAAACTTTCCCACTAAAATAACTCAAAAAACCAGAAGAGAGGAAATATGCACCCTAAAAATCAGGTAGGATCTGAGGGAAGAACCATCAGCAGCTCTTTGCAAGAATGCTGTTTATTTCTTAAAGTACTACATATGTGTAGACATATTGGAAAAGAAGACAGATAACTGGTGAGTAGTTAAAATTTAATCTGAGGATTGACTCTCTTTTCAAGGGTTACATGTTTCTTGCCCAGTGGCAAGGGTGTTATTCATGTTATTTCAAAAAATTTTGGCCTTCTCCTTGACAGTGTGGTTTGAGTTGTAAGCTTTTCACAATTTTGTTTCCACTATCAGTAGAACTCCTCTGTCAACTTGTTGTGCTGTGGGGGCCTGCATGGTGCTGTGATGCCGAAGTTATGCCGCCCATATTTCAGATACCAGCAGGGCCACTGATGGTGGAAAATTTTCAGCTGAGTTTCCAGACTAAGACAGATTAGGAAAAGGGGCCTAGTAGCTCACTCCTGAAACAATTAACCATTGAAAACACTATGAATAGCAAAGAAGCACTGCCAAATATAGTGCCAGAAAATGAGCACCCCAGGCTGGGAGGTATTCAAAAAATGACTGGGGAAGAGTTGCTTCCTCAAAGTAGAGTCAACCTTAATGATGAGATTGGAGTAAAGCCCCTGGGACCCGCTATTACTGGTGTGGCACAACTCAAAATGAGAAGAAACACGATGACTGTAACTGTGGACTCAAACATAAAAAGATCATGTGCATGGCACAGTGTTGGGTAGTGTTTTTTCTGTTGTACATAGGGTTGCTAAGAACTGGACTAGATTCAACAGCACCTGACAACAATCACATCAGTAAAAATATGTCCCATTACTCTGCATATCTTACGTGCCTTTGGATTGATAAACTGATTATCTCACTAGGCCATACCTCTTCCTAAATAAAATTTTATCTTGTTGTATTTTGATCTTTGAATTGCTATCTTTGTCAAGTAGTCTTGAAAAGTTTCTGTCATCTTTTCAAGAAGCAACTGATTAATTGTGCTAAGCTTGTTTCTTCATCTCAAAACAAGATGAAAGAGGCCCAGTTCCTCATTAGGACTTAAAAAAGCATATATACAAAGTACACGGTGCAACACTGAGACTCGTGGGTTTTGTAAATAAAAGTTAGTAGAGTGTGGTGTCAGAGCTGGTCTTGTCGTTGGGGTGTCTACTAGTTGTTGTTGTTAGGTGCCATCGAGTCGTGTCCGACTCATAGCAACCCTTACAGGGTTTTCAATGGCTGATTGTTTCAGGATTGCCTCAGGAGTGGATCGCCACATCCTTCTCCCATTTTTGGTATGCTGAGAATCAAACCTGGAACCTCAAGACTGCAGAGCAGTGCTCTACCAACTGAGCTAAATCCCAGCTCATCTATTCATTACCCTTGGTGTAATATGCTACAAAAACTGAATAACCAACACCTCGTAGCAATCTGGTAGTAATAATAGTAGCAGCAGTAGTAGTATTTAATGCTCCACAGAATTGATAACTCAATAGAGAGTGTGTTTAAAGGTGAGCAAGCCCTAAATACATATATGCTGGGTCCACAGGATGAAGAATCCTCACTAGATTTTTGCCTATAACAATGACAACTTATAACTTTCTGTAGTAATAGGGGCAAAGCACATGACTTTCTCACCCTTTCTCATGAAGGGTGAGACTTTTTGGTTCATGATCTCCTCTGGTACTATTGTATAATTAGTAAATGGATTATTCTTCATCTCCTGGAATGAAGTATGCTGAATAATCTTGTCCACAAGCTCGTCTGATGGCTTTCTCCCCAGAAACTGTATCAGTTTCAATACTTCCCTTCTTATATCCTAGAAAGAAAAAAAAAATCATTGAAAACAAAATTGCTAAATTTGCTAAAATTGAATAAATTGCTATTTGGAAAAAAAATGAGGCAGAGGAGGAAACATTTTTCCCTGTGATACTGGAATGAGAATTCTAATGAAAAAAAGACATGTAGGGGGAGTAGGTTTAAAAAATATTTTAAGCATGTTGTTGTGGTTAGGTGCTGTCAAGTCAGTATCCAATTCATAGAGACCCTACACACAACAGGCGAAACACTATTGTTAGTGCTTCTCTGCTATTCATAGGGTTTTCAATGGCAGATTGATTTTTGGGCATGGGCTGCCAGGTCCTTCTCCCAAGCCTACAGTATCTGTTGTTCCCAGGTGGTCTCCCATCCAAGTACTAACCAGCCCCGACCCTGCTTAGCTTCCGAGATCTGACGCCACAGGGCTATGACTGCAGGCTGTTCTAAGCACAAATTTTCCATGAGATGGATACAAAAATACTTCACAGATTGTTAGAAGAACTACATGAGATGACTTTGTAAATGTTTATTGTAGTTCTCAATGCATAGTAAATGTTCAGTAAATCTTTTGTATGAATATAAATATATATTCTCAAATAGTTTAGTTCCCTGTGGAAGTTAGTGTTTTGGGGGATGAAAATATGCAGACAGCTTTTACTTTTCTCCTATTTTATTGGAGTAATTAATGAGAAATAATGGAGCCAGAATGATTAAGAATAGGTGTAAAAATTTAAATACTAACCTAGAACATCAGATGTACATGCACCACAGCTACAAACAGCCCTATGCCTATGCTGTTCCTATAGTGTGCCCTAACAGTCAGCTAAATCAATCAAAACCAACAGCGATAGCCATTCTAGTTTGCACTTCTCTCTCTGGAGATTGCTATTTCCAAATTCTCTACCTGATAAGTTGCATCATACTTTTCAAACTTCAGCTTTCCTAACACTTTCAGATGATATACTTGAATATCCCAATTTTGTTGTTGTTGTTGGGTGCCGTCGAGTCGAGTCTGACTCATAGCGACCCACATGGGTTTTCAATGGCTGACTGTTTCGGGATTGCATTGGGAGTGGGTTGCCATGTCCTTCTCCCATATCCCAATTTTAAAAGATTTAATTTTTCTTCCATAAATTCTTAAATAAATCTATTATCTCACATATATTTTTGTTATTTTTTATTTACTTTATCGTTCTCAAAAAATCATGTCTATGTATAGAATGTTAATGCCTTTTTCTTCCTATTTGATACATATAGGAACAAGAAAATTTAATTTATTTACTCTTAGGCTTCTAATTAATTCCAATATACTGGAAACTGAAACTTGGCCATTATTGATCCAAATAGAAAATAATTGGACATGAGTAATTTGGTGTATGAATTTTTAAATTTTGTATTTTCCTTATTTAAATGTAGTAAACATAGTTATTTTATAGTTTCTATCTGATAATTGTAACATTTATAGATCGGAAGATCAGTTGACCCTTTGCCCATGTTTTTTCTTTGTGTGTGTGTCTGTGTGTGTGTTGTAGTGGTGGTTGTTTTACAAATGCAAGCTTCTTTTTCAAATTTTACCTTTGCATGTTTTTTGAGAGGGGTTTAAAACATATTCACCCACAAAATATTTTTATTTACTAAATTCAAATTTGTGATAAAGAATCTGGATTAGTGTTTTTTTCTAAATGTTTGCAGGCAGTTGCCATCACTTATTTAATGGCAGATTATTGCATCTGGAGTACTTTCAAAGGCTA
The DNA here is from genome assembly GCA_007922755.1 of Pedetes capensis. Lineage (NCBI taxonomy): Eukaryota > Metazoa > Chordata > Mammalia > Rodentia > Pedetidae > Pedetes > Pedetes capensis. The sequence continues at coordinate 49,911 of VMDO01007479.1, read as the reverse complement.
ACACCTTAGAAATCACTAAATGGCTTATATGTCTTTAGTTTCTCACCTCTATCATGTCTTCATAGAAAAGAAATAGCACACGTGGATCCTTTCTCTTTTCCCACCAAGATTTTACATGATCATACCAGGAACCATAAGGAACTAAAATTAGAGGAAAAAAAAGCAATATAAAGGTATAGCATCATTTCTATACACTATGATTACAAGTATTCAGAGAACAATAGCAACAAAAATATAAATAAATGATCTATTGCATATGCTAAGCAAAATTCTCTGCAACAAGGCAAAATATGTTGAATAATCTATGTACATACAGAAACATTTTCAATTTTATCATTATGACATGGTTTATGATTTAGAAGGCTGGGATTTAGCTCAGTTGGTAGAGTGCTGCGCTGCAGTCTCTGAGGTCCTGAGTTCAATTCCCAGCACCGCAAAAATGGGAGAAAGGCCTGGCAATCCACTCCCAAGGCAATCCCAAAACAGTCAGCCATTGAAAACCCTATGAGGGTTGCTATGAGTCGGAAACCAACTCCACGGCACCTAACAACAGCAACATTATGATTTAGAGAAAAGGTGAGAGATCTCCTCCTTCCATCAATTTGATTCTGAGATGACAGCATGTTTGTGTGTGTATGTGTGGGTCTGTGTCTGTGTGTGTTTATTAAGTCAGGTTGTTAATGAAGGGAGTTGAGTTGGTGGGACTATCCAGGGTCTGATAGAAGAATTCAGTCCTCATCTCAAATTTACCATTTACAAACTAAGCATTGATAATTGAAGATAGTAACTACATGAATATTTATTATACTCCTAGTAATATAGATTATATAAGGTGATCCCTAACGGATACTATTCTTGTTCCAAACAATTAGAAGATTTTGGTGATGAAATAATATGAACACAGTCTCTTTCTTTCTCTTCTCTCACCTATGCAAAAGTGTTTCATCCAATTAAAAGCTAAGAAAACAATATGATAGTATGTGAGTCAAAGTGTTCTGCTTTGCATTGACTCATTGAATAACCCCTCTGTTCTTTGACTCTATAAGGCAAGTGTTCTTTATAGAAAAAGTCCTACACTAATACTTATCAGTCTCATTTATCTCTTTTTAAAGGGGAAGCATTATTTTTCTCTCTCCTGCAATGTGAGTCTTGGCAATCTTAAGGCACGTATTTTATTCAAAATGTCTTTCTATAATCTTTTCCACAAACCACTTATATACAGTTTTTATTGGGCAATATTATCTTCCATAGATGTAAAATGGCATTATTATTTTTCTTTTCAGTTACTGCCTACAGCTGTACCACTGTGGCTTCTGATCCCATCAGATCTCAGAAACTAAATGAGGTTGGGCCTGGTTGGTACTTGGATATGAGACCACCTAGGAACACCAGGTGCTGTAGGACTGGAAGAAGGACTTGGCAACTCACTCCCAAAAAACAATCAGCCATTGAAAACCCCATGAATAGCAGAGAAGCACTAACAATATTGTTTCGCCTGTTATACTAGGTTTGCTATGAGTCGAATACCAACTAGATGGCACCTACCAACAACAGACTGCTGTGTGCTCTTTCTTCTTCAAATCTAAATGCTTAGTTACTTTAGTGTAAATGTTTAATAAAAAGGTAAATCTTCCCATAATACCTATTCAAGTAACATTTTAATCTTCTGTGAAATTTGTTTCAAACATTCAGACTACACACAAGGTAGAATGAACAAAGGTTTTATAGATATTTTGACTTCTTTGTGAATTCTGGCTCCATGTGACATCTGGCATTTTCCTTGGAAACAAATGGGCATTCTCTTTTCTCTATTCACTCCCTCACCCCTTGTTCAATGGACATACAATAATATGTCATGAAAAACTTTTCAAATTAAAAGACACAAGACACAAGAGAAATTGAACACCAAGTCTCAATTTTAGAAAGGAAAATTGTACTTGCGAACCCTAAGAACATATGGATGCATTTATTTTTAGGTGTTGGACTACAATGTCCAGATTCATCAATTTTCCATCTACCTCTGGAGAACAGACTCTACTCTCACTTTAAACATCAAAGGCTTTTAGAACTTCTATGTTTTGACTAAGGTTTGGGGAAGATAATATAGTAGAACAGATAACAATATTATTTTAATTTTTAGTTATTTATATTTTGTTAATTCATTTACTTATTTTTCTCATATCACTTATCTGAAAAGAATCAAAGAAAAGAAGGTTCTCTTACCTTGTCCTTTCATGAATTTCTCCACAAAATCTGAAAAGGATCCAGGATTTGGATGAACAGTTACCATTAGAAAGAAATAATAATAAGACACAGCCACATCCTTGGCATTCCTGCACAGGTAGATCATCTAAGAGGATGAAATCATATATTAAACCACTCAATGGCTTTTCAACAATACTGTCATCAAGAATTAAAGACTTAAGTTTTAACTACAAACATAAAGCATATTCATTGTGGGAAATAGATAAAATATATAAAATTATAAAAAATGAAACTTTTTTTTATAAGCTCTCATTAGGTAGACAAGGCTGGCCTCAATCTCATTATCTTCCTGCCTCAAACTTTTAGGTGTCAGGATTACAGGGGTGTGCCACTCCACCCAGCTAAGAAAACTTTTTTAATACTTGAGGTGACACCATCTTTTGTAGCATTATTGAATGTTTGTTCCCAATTTTTATTCTTATGAAATTTTCCCATATAAAACCTCATTTGAAATGGCATTAATTCTATCAATATAAATTGAGTCAGTGAGGTTGATATTATTCCCCACTTTGCAAGTAAAGAAATTAAACTGAAGTCAAGTGAGAACATAGTATTGAAAATAAATCAATGAAAGTAAATGATTTGGTAAATCAGTCAATCAACATTATGATCATCTATTCCTTACACTGCATCACCATTTTGGGTACTAAAAATAAAGAAGTTGTGCAGTTTTGAAACTCTCAATATTGGATAAAAATGTGTATGTGGTTCTACTTAAGGACATAATGATCTCAGGAAAATATAATCTCTACAAACACTTTGTTGAGTTTCCATTCTACATACAGAGGAAACATCAATGGATTAACAATCTGGAATCCTTGGTTTTAGTTACCAGTTCTGTCAGCTTGTGCAAAGCCCTAATTATGTAGGACTTAAATTTTCTCTTCACTAAACAATTTGGGTCAAATAAGTATAATTTCTTCTAGATCTGCTACTCAATACTGCAGAAAAAGGTTGTAAAAGTAAACTATGGTATCCTTATGGTTTTCTGCTTAGACCCTCATCTAATCACTGCCGTTAAGAAAGGCTGCTCCTGACTTTCCACTGTTCAATGAATATGATTAGGCTCACTAACTTATCTTATTCAAGTATCTCCATTTTCAAAGAATTAAAAAAATATTTTAGTTTATTCTTAAAAGTGTGAATCTCAGTTTAAGGACCTTCTGCAAAAATCTCCAATTGTTACAGAAAAAAATGAATTTTATTTTGTACCAAAGTTATCATTAGTCACATTGACCTTTTCCAATCCTATTTATAATTGTCTCTAGTTCTATTGACCTACTAGCTGAATGGAACATTTTGTCACTTTATACATAAATTTATTTATGAAATTTGTGGGTTTTTTTTCTTGATCTTCTTTCTTGAATGTTCTCTGCACCTCAAAAATGCTATCTGTATTTTACAATCTGTTCCTAGGCCTTCCATGAGGCTTTTTAAAAAAAATCTTTCCCCAAATACCTATTAGTTTACATTATCTCTCATTGGGCAGATCTTATTCAAAACACTAAACTTTCACTACACAGGTTTTTCTTTCTCCCTTGAAGAAAAGTCTAGGTCTTTCCTGAAGACACAGCCTTTCCTTCAGTGCCCTCTAAATTTGCTAGTTTAAAGCTGGTCATGGTGGTATACACCTGTAGTTCCAGTAACTTGGGAGGTGAGGCAAGAGGATCTTCAAGTTTGAGATGAGAGGGACCCTGTACAATTTAGGAAGATTGTCTCAGGAAAAAAAAAAAAAAAAAAAAACACTGAAGGTGCACTCGTTGGTAGAGCATCTGCAAAGCACGTATGAGCCCCCAAGTCCAACCCCCTCTCCAAGATGGAAAAAAAACAAGTTGCTAATTTGCTTTCAGTTCAGCTGGATTATTATCAACCTTAAAAATTCTACACTTGGAAAAGTGATACTCAACTACAATCCTTTCTCCAAAGAGGAGGGGGAGGTGATCTGGTCAAATCTTACAAAAATATTAACAACACATCTCCTAGAAGATTAGAAGTCTTTTCTTGCTAAGTGAGGTAGTAGACAACTGTAATACCAGCAACTCAGGAGGATGAGGCAGGATGATCACACGTTTAAGGCCAGAGGCAACCTGCATAACCTAGCAAGACCCTGTCTCAAAATAAAATAAAATAAAAAATGAGCTGGAGGTTTCAGCTCAGTGGTAGAACACTTGGAAAGTATGTGTGAGACCGTATTTTCTACTTCCAAATATCGCAAAGTAAATGAATGAATGAATGAATAAATAAATGAATAAATAAATAAATAAATTTCTCTTTTTTCATAACCTATGAACCTCCTGTATTGGCTGTTTACTTTTCCCTTTCCTACAATTGACTATGTTTTCATAAAGACAAGAATTGTCATACTGTGTCCCTAGCAGTAGGAACTGCTGTGTTTGAATATGTTTTGTACTCTCTTAATTTCATGTTGAAATTTAATCTCCATTGTCAGATATTAAGATGATGAATCCTTAATCTGACTATGATGTTTAGAGGTGGGATGTTTGGGAGGTGACTATGATTAGGTAAGGCCCCCAGGGTGGCACTGCCATAATTAAATACTGATGACTATATATGAAGACAGAGAGAGACCAGAACATATACTTCTCTACTTCCTGTCTGTTGTTGTGTGATACCCTGTGCCAGTTGGAACCTTACCAACAAGAAAGTCCTCACCAGATGTGGCCCCCAACCTTAGACCAGAAGTATGAATCCAAATAAGCATATTTTCTCTATAACTTACCCAGTCTGTGGTATTGTGTTACTAACAATAGAAATGGACTAAGACAGTCACTAAATAAAAATTACTATGTGATACTTGCCAGTTTATCCTTTCCTGATTCATTTGCATGTCTCATAATGCAAAGAATATTTTGCAAAAGAAAGAAATTCAGTACAATTAGTAGTAACAACAAATATAAAAGTAGCCACTATTTATTTTGTGCTCACAGTATGCTAGGCACTGTGTCAAGCACTTTGCAAGCATAATTTCATTTATTTCTAACAATTTGTGAGGAAAATACTGCTATTATTGTTCTTTTTTTACAGACAGACAGAGACTCAGAGAACTTAACTTGCTTTTTCAGATTCACCTGTAGCAAATGGCAGAGTAGAAATAAAAATCTAGAGTCTCTGACTATACTGATTATAATCCACATTTATTAAAAATATATAGATTCAAGGCAAAGAATAAATAAGTATGTATAAGGCACAGTATAGATGACATCTGACTTGATCATTCTGAAATGTCTGAATTTGATGAGGTTTTGAGAAGATTTGACTCCGGTACCTTGCAGTTCTTTTCCCAAAATGAGGCTGGAAGAAGTTCAAGTGGCAAATGAGTCTTCACTATTCTAGGAGATTTCATCTCTTTTAATTGTAATACTCCTGGATTAAAAAATTAAAAGTCAGACTTCAAAAACTATAAATACTTGTACAGATTTATATAGATATGTTAAAAGCAGAGATAACTTCAAGATTCTATATTGTGTTCATAAAAATAATACATTCTTACTATGAAAAATATAAGCAAAGGAAATTATAGAGAAGTAAGATCAAATAAAATTTCATTAACTGGGAGGAATTGTTATCATTTTGGCAAGCAACCATTTATATAAATATACCTATATGCTCTGACTCACAGCCATCCCAAAACCACACACACACACACACACACACACACACACACACACACACACACACAGTTTTATATCTTTTTATTGCCTTTTATCCTCAATATATTATAGTCACACTGCAATGTCAAAAAAATCCCAACTTTTTAATCATTTCATAATGTTATTATATTAACTGTTCTTTTGTTGGTTAACATTTAAGCTGTTTGTAATTTTCCAAAATATTAAAAGACTGTGAGGAGCATACTTTTGAATATATCATTGAAAACTTATGTATATTTTCCCAATATTAAAATATTATCACACTGATCCCACGAAGAATAAATGCTTGCGTATTACTAGACTCAGCTGAATGTATACAAAATCTGTGCTTATTCACTGTATCCCAGAAATGAGCTACACTATAAACTTTGTAAAGATTTAAATTTAAATTTATGTAGAAGATGGAATACTAATTGCCACTCTTGCTTACAATCTTTTTGCTTGCATAACCTACCTCCACACCTTAAAATATATTCATACAGCTTTTAAAATCAACCTCAACCTTACCATTCAACCACATGTCACTTCTGCATTCCAGGAAAGGTACTCTATTAAAAATTGCATCTTTGCATTTTTCCACATCACCTTCTTTATAGATCATGCATACAATTTCACAAACCCAGGTTGTGCCTGTAAAAAATTAAATAAACCTGAGTCTCCGCTGACCATGAAGAGCTGAAGATGGGAGTACTGGGTTGATAGATAGATAAAGTGAGAAGATATAAATGAAATATTATTTGAGTAGTGTTTTAAAAGCCATAAAATTCAAGCAATGTTTTCCTCTAACATTTAATCTTATAACCCCTACTCAAGATTTGAATATTAAATGTTCCCCAAAGGTCATGTACTTTAATGTTTGGTTCCCAGCTGGTGGCCCTGTTTGTGCAGGCTATGGAAACTGGGAGGTGGGATTTAGCTTTGTGGAAGTATCTCCCTTGGGGTGGGTCTTTGGCAGTTTTACTTGTCCTGCAGCCCTGGTAGCTCTCTCTCTCTCTCCTGCCCCATGATTCTGTGAGGTCTGCTACAGGCCTTGCTGCTGCTGCTATGCCTGTCTTTTCACCATTATGGACTAATCCTCTAACTGTGAACTTCCAATAAATATTCTTTCCCCCATAAGATTCCTTCAGTGAGTTTTTCTGCTACAGCAATGACAGCTGCTTAATACAGCAGCCAAAAACAAATTCAACAAATAAGAATGAGTAGTATAGTGATGGCTGGTCAATGTGTCCAAATTTGCCCATGATAATTTGTGATGCTGTAAAGGCTAATAACATTTGGATTTCAGGTTTTACTACTAAGAAGCTCCGAGACTTGAATAATAGATGTCATCCAAGAACATTTTCAGCCACAAACTTTGCTGATAGCTTTTTTTTCCCTTTTGCCTCAAGTTGGATTCTAGTTCAGAAAATATAGAAACATACAAAACTGGTCTCTCTATTCCTTCATGGCCCTCTGAAGAGTCAAAGGCAATGTTCAGATATGACAATGTTACTCTTTTGGTAAGATGTTATAATACAGATGGACAGGGGGATTTAAAGGACTTCAAAGGAGGAATATGTAACAGGGTGCCCTTAACACTGTTGCTTGATGCAATGTTTTGATAAGAAATGTCTTCAAGAAGAAAGACAATTAATTTTGGCTTAATAAATTACCAGCATAAATTCATCTTTTTGTGTGATTTAGTGAACAGTCCTACCTCAAATTCACCATGTATCCCAGGCTGGCCTTGAACTCATGATCCTTTGGCCTCAGCCTCTCAAATGCTGGGATTACAGGTGTATGCCACCATGTCTGGCTGACATATTTATTTTTAAGTGATAATGGACTAAACAGAGAATCCTGGATTAGACTCTTCTAATTTCTAAGGGTCTATGATTGTAAAATTCCAGAACTATACACAACTGAATTCTTCTTAGAGAGAGAGAAAAAAAGTATTACTTAAAAATTGAGTTTTGTGGATTCATTTAAAGAAAAGGAGCTAATTAGCTGAGAGTTTTTAAATATCTGTGAAAAAATGCTCCTATTCTGTATGTACAACAATGATGTAATCACATAAGGTAACCATAGCCGATATTTTTAAATTTTTCATGATAGAATGAATACAGATTCATTCATTCATCTCTAGTGCGTAGGTTTCTTTCTTCCTGTCGTTTTTTTGTTTGTTTGTTTGGTTGGTTGGTTGGTTGGTTTTGTTTTGTTTTGCTTTTGCAGTACATGGAGGTTGAAGCCTTGGACATATTTTGCATGCGCTCTACCATTGGGCTGAACCCTCAGACTATTTTTAATATTTTTTTATCTTGAGGTAATGTCTCTTTAAGTTATACAGGCTGCCTCTGGCCTCAAACCCACCATCCTCCTGCCTCTGCCCCTTGAGTCTCTGGAATTACTGGCATGAGCCGCCCATGCCCACCAAGTGCATAAATTTCTATGGTAGTAAAAAATTTCCATGTATCAATGTATTGTTCAAGTTATAGATTATGGTCATAGAGCTTGAAATTGTAGAATGGAGCTATAATTAGTTATTTTTTCTATTCTATATCAAAATTACTACAACAGTCTTTATTTAATTTAGAAAAAGATTTTGTAAGAACTGAACATCTTAATATTTACCATTCAAGGTGAGTTTATAATCTCTAAGTGAAAAAGGAACAACCTTGGCAAAACAAGAAAACTTACCAGATTTAGGATAGGTGGCAATGACAAGATCATCTGGCCTTGCCTGGAATGCCTCCACATCATCCCAATATTTGATGAAATCCTTGTACAGTAGAATTCCATGAATTTCACCAAACTTTTCATAATACTCAGATTTGGAAGAATCCATTATAAAGTGGAATACTGAAGAAAAAAATAGATATGTCTTACATTTTGTATATCATTTACAATGTTTTAACATTAGCAGTAACTATGTATATTGAGTCTGCAGCCATACCACAGTAGCATCTGATCCTGTCAGATCTCTGAAGCTAAGCAGGGTAGGGACTTAAATGAGAGACTACCTGGGAACACTAGGTGGTGTAGGCTTGGGAGAAGGACTCAGAAACCCACTCCCAAAAAACAATAAGCCATTGAAAACTCTATGAATAGCAGAGAAGCACTGACAATAGTGTTTCACCAATTGTACATAGGGTCACTATGAGTTGGACACCCACTTGACAGCACCTAATAATTACAATGTATAATGAGGCCTTCATGTGCCTCGCACTTCTTAGCTGTTACATGTTGTTGTTGTTATTGTTATTGTTTGCTGCCCTTGAATCTAGTCCAACTCATAGTGACCTTATGTACAACTGAACAAAACACTGTCCGACACTGTACCATGCCTGACACTATTGTTAATGCTGCTCTGTTAGTCATAGGGCTTTTGCTGGCTGATTGTTTCAGGAGTGGGCTAACAAGTTCTCTCAAGCCTACAGCCTGGTATTTCCAGGTAGTATTCCATCTAACCAGGCCCAATCCTGTTTGGTTCCAAAATCTGATGAGGTTAAACACCATGATGGTATGGCTGTAAACAGCTGTTGCATAGATGTGGATAAAAGCACAGTGAAGATATATATGATGCCAGGAACAGTGGCGCATGCCTATAATCCCAGTGACTCAGGCGGCAGAGGCAGGAGGATTGCAAGTTCGAGGCCAGAGGAAGCCTGTGTAATTTATCAAGACCCTGCCTCAGAATAAAAAATAAAAAATGGACTGGGGATGCAACCCAGTGGTAGAGCACTTCCAAAGTATGTCAGAAGTCCTGGGTTCAACCCCAAATACTGCAAAATAAAACAAAAAAAAGTAGTAGTATGTGACATAGTCTTGGTGCTTGAAAAGTTTCTAATCCTATAAGAACACAGCATTAGTATATAAATTTGTAAGAAAGTACAAGACATTATAAAGTACAATTCTCAAAACTAGGTAAAGTGTGAGGTACACATAACATATTCTACCATGAATGAAAAGAGGGTCTTCAATTACTGTCAAAATCAATGGGACCTATAAAAAGTAAGTTTTTTAAATATGACAATATTCTGGCAGAGTTCAATTATGTAGACATTAAATAATAATAAAGATTAATGGTTACATTTGATAGTTATTGCCAGCTAAGTGAGAGCTTTCTTAGTTCCTGAATACATATCATTAAATGAAAGGAATTCATATGCTTGGTAAATGTATTTAAAAGACATTGAAAATAATAACAATGTAATACTTAATATGACATGGAATTCTGACAATATAGAAGATTCCTTTGTGACCTATGGCATTACTTTCTCACTTGATCAATAAGTAGTAGATCCTCCCATTTAATGACTGGTCAGAAAATTACAAGGTTGAGCAAAATGTTTCTTATTTATCTCCTTATCTCATGATAATTTATTTCATGTTCAGGATTAGCCATAGAATTTTTAATTAAGTAAACTTTCCTTCATTAGTTTCCAACTTCCTTTACTGCTTATTTTCAGTTGTCCAAACTTACCCTATTTTAATTTATGATAAAACATCTCAATAAATTTTGTCCTTCATTGACACTGACCTCTCTGGATCTCACTCTTACTTGTTCTTATCCAGAAGATGCCTGGTAAGTTGTTTTACACTGATGCATTTGTGATTGCTCTTTGTTGTGGCTTTTATCTTTTCAACAGTTAGTATAACAACAAGACCTTCTTATAGGCAACTTTTTTAGCTACCAAATGTTTCCTTTTTTTTTTTTTTTTCCTTTAGTACTGGGGTTTGACCCCAGGGCCTCGCACTTGCATGCAATACAAGTGCTGGACCACTAAGCTGCACCGTCAGCCCTTTTTTTTTTTTTTTTCTTTTTTCACTTTGTGAGACAGGGTCTTGCTAAATTATGCTGACTGCCTCTGGTCTGGAATTTGCAATCCTCCTGCCTCCCCCTCCCGAGCCCCTGGGATTACAGGTGCACACCGAGGCACCCAGCCCAAATGTTTCTTTTAATAAGAAGAATCTCAGTCCTTGAGAGATACATTGTTAAGAGGCAATGAAATTAGTAGACATTGTAACAGATAGAAGAATCCAAAAGAGAAATATCTCATAGTAAAATTTTATAGTGATAAATATTCTATAAATCAAACCAAGATATTTAACTATTGACTTACATGGAAGGCTTCTCTTGATAGCATTTTCCCACTACATTTCTAGGATACATATTAGAGAAGAAAATCTGTAGATGTTGCCTCTTAACTCTTCCTCACTAACACTTGGACTAAATCTCATAGGTTCTATCTCTATTATTTTCCTCTTATCTCCATCTATATGTTTACTGCTCTAGTTCAGAACATCTCAACTGTTGACTAGGTGTGAAGACAGCCTTCCTATTGGCCTTCCTGTATAAAGTATATCCCCCACTGCCTTCTACAACCATCAGAAGGAAATGCATGTTATTATGACATAATTTGTACCAGAATTGGAAAATTTTATTTTATCTTACTTACATATTATAAAATTCTATGAAAATGCACATATTATTATCAATCAGGTTAAGTCTATCTTGTGTTGGACTCCATTAGATCAGAAACCATGTTTTCTTGCTGAAGGAAGTATAAATATGTACACATTTATACATATATATAAATACAGAGGGTGCCAAAAACGTATACACATTAACTGTGCTAAAATTATAACACTCAATATATACCAATAACAAAAGATGAATACAAGTCACATTTGACGTCTGTAATTACAAGAGGTCATACTACACAGTGCTACAGTACCTCAATTCAGCTTTGAAAAGTAATACAGAGAAAATAATTCTTAAAATATGTATACATTTGACATCCCTGGTATTTACATATTAATACTCTTATTTTTAATCTGGTTACACAATATAGACAAAATATTAAACAATATAGGTAAAATGAAATTGTTTTCTTTGTTCTTTGCTCAAGAGAAAATCACTCTAAATAGTATTGTACTTAAAATTCCACATATGTAAGTACATATAAAAAGTTTTAAATTAATTTACATCACCATTCACATTCATTTTTGTGGTCTGAGTTGCCACAGAACTATGTAATGTGAACATATTTTGGTGTTGATACTAAAATAGAATATTTGTTCTTATAAATGACATGTACTCCATTGTATGAATATATTATATGTGATACAATTATTTATTGATGGAAATTCATCTTTTCCAATAATTTTCTGTATGAGTAGGCCTGCAATAAATGTCTTCAAGCATATGTATTTGTAAAATTGTCTTTGCAGTGCTCAAGGAATTGTTGAAATAAAAAGTATGTTCATGTAATATCTTGTAATAAATCCTGAGAAGATTGTACTAACTTGTACAGTATTTAAAATTTTCTACTTTCTCACATCTGAACAATATCAAAAATAGATTATTGAAATCTCTTGCAATAAAATAAATTTAAAATCTATTTTAAATTATTTTTAAAATCTGCATTTCATAGATGTTATACAATTTTCATATTTTCATACTCAGTGTTTATTGGTTATTTTAACCATTTTGATCCTTTTTATCTATCTGGAATTTTGCCTATTCCTAACTGATTTATAGCTAATAATTTATTATTGTTTTATATGTTCATAATATAAAGTTTTTCTGCCTTGCACTGCAATTTTCTTTTAGCTCTTCTAATGATGTCATATAAAAATTTATTTTGCAAATAAAAAAGTGTGAAAATTTTTCTTTATTGTGTATTGACCTAAATACTGAACTGTGCCCATATAATGAAAAACAGATAAGTGTTAAAAGTTTAAGCATTTATATTAATTGAGATGAGTAATGTGCACACAGCAGATAATATAGTTATTAAAATCTTGTGCCCTAAAGTAGACAACTTTGGTTTAAATCCTAGCCCTGATATTTGAAATTATATGATCTTGGCAAATTATTTTAGCCCTACTGTGCTCTACTTTCTTATTGACAAATTGAAGTCAATAATAATTATAATACTTTCCTGGAATAGTTATTGCAAATTAAGTGAGAGAAGAAGCCTCACAAATTACAAATGCTTCATAAGTATGAGTTTATTATATAGCAAGTCTATATACCAATATAAAAGGAGCAAGACACTACAGATTCTCTCAGCTATCAGAAGTACACGTGACATGGCAATGTCTCTGCTAAAAAAAGAAACACACATGCTGTCAACAATTCCCAATAATCCATTTCATGACTATAAAATTTTCTGGAGAAATTCATAGTTAATAATCTGTTTTTTTTTTCTTTAAATAACCAATATGAGTTTTGCTGGCATTTGTTTTTCTCTTTAAATTTCTCTAGCATAACCCAGTGTGGCATTCATTTCAGTTTGGCCGCAGACTGTACACCAGAAGAGAGACATCATATAAGAAGCTTTCATTTGTTTTTATCCAATGAATGGCTTTACGTATGTTTTGGAAACCACAAAACAATATTAGTTGCAAATATTCTTTGCTAAATGGTAAAGAATCTCAGTCCTTAAGAATAATCTCAATTATTGGAAAACATTTCTCTCAGGCACATCAGATATAATCTCACCAAAATTTGAGATTTCTATTCCCCAAACAGCTGGCCATAGTGGCATGTGCTGGTGAGCGACTCCATGAAGAGGGTGAGGCAGGAGGATCATGAGTTCCAGGCCAGCTTGAGCTACACATCTTTGCCTGCAGCCCTTCGCCCTGTGGCATCCGATCCTGACAGATCTTGGAAGCTAAGCAGGGGTCGGGCCTGGTTCGTATTTGGGTGGGAGATCTCCTGGGGACACCAGATGCTGTAGGCTTGGGAGAAGGACCCAGCAGGCACCTCACTCCCAATAATCAAACCGCCATTGAAAACCTTAAGAATAGCAGAGAAGCATTGACAATAGTGTTTTATCTGTTGTACACAGGGGCAGGGTCGCTATGAGTGGGATACCGACTCAAGGGCACCTAACAACAACAACATTCCCCAAATAGGAATCAGTCTTGTCGATAAATCAACTTGTTACCCAGACCTTCTTTTTCTTTTAAAATAGATTTTTGGAAAAAGAAATGTGTATAAGAGGCACCACTTGTCCTGTCTATTAGTTTGTTTATTCATGTGAATCACTTTTTGGAGACTCTGCCAATTTCCAAGAATTGGCTTACAGTCAACTGGGAGTGGCTAATTTATCTTTAAGTGGTTGGCTGACTTCTAGCTAACCCTTTCATGGTCAGTTTTAGTCTCAGAGGTAAACCAGAGGCATGTAATAAAGTATCTTTCCTCCTTTCATTTCTTTTGATAAATTGTCTCACATTACAGGGTATGGATTTGCTTTCTAGCTGACCTTTTTTTCTTAATAAGATGGGTTTCAATTAGAAATTGTTAATTTCATTTCAAAAATGAATGTGTAGGTCAATTATTCAGAAACACCAATAAAATATTACTAAAAATACAACTCATCATTTATTCAGAAACAAGTTTTCCTCTTTTATCCATCTTTCTTCCCCTTCTCTCTTTACCCTGCCTTCTTCCATCCCCCAACCTGCCTTTTGTTTTCCAGCTACTCTTCTACATGTTACCTCCCCTGGCCCTTGACACTGTGGTAAATGCTAGGATACTGTGATGAGTCCTCATAGCCCTTGTACTCTTAGAATTACCTGGATTGGGGTAAAGCGGCTGAAAGCAGAAGCTACCTTTTGATAAATCTTTCTATATAAGGTCCTGGGACTGTGAAACAAAGTAGATGCACAGAAGTATTTGCTAAATTTGATTATTAGATAAAGTCTCTCTGACTCTGCAGTTTCCACTATGGATTTCTAGATAAAATAGGCAGTATTCTGGCAACAACACACTGTCAATACTTTGCCAACAACTTTGGACTTCCACTGTACTATTTAAAATTTCTCACTTAAAAGGAGCTATAGTATTTGCAAAGTCCCTAATAACAGTGGACTGCTTCTGACATATTCCACAAGAGTAAATAGAAGACCAGATATCAATCTGCATTCCTTCTATGGCTAGCCTCTTTGTTTTCTCATCAGGTAAATAAAAAACATGTTCAGCAGCACTTCCAAGGTAGCTATAATGGTGTAATTTTATGTGAAAGTCCCTTAAGCAGCCAAACATGATATAAATATATTTTCCACGAAAACAAGTAATTTTAACATGATTTAAATGCTTTGCATTATTAATTAGCTATAATGTCAAACCTTTATCCTCCTTATATTTCTCTTTTTAATAGCTTTGTAATACACGGCATACACTCTATATTTTCTACATTTAAAATCTAATTATTAATATTAATAATACAAAAGTACAACCTGTCCAGATGATCCTGTGGAAGAAATTGAATGATCTAGTTTAGTTCTCCTCAGATACCATCACAGATTCTAAGCTGCATAAAAAAAGAATGAGAACTACTTGTGCATTTGGAATGTTTCTGGTGAGTTTTTATTCTGAATGCCAGAGAAGGAGGCGGAGATTAATTTTGGGGGCTTGTCTTTGTGATGCAATGGATTAACATAGATGTGAATACATATCTGCAGATGAAGTTAGCCACCCAGAGTTACATTCACTCACACAGGCATGTAGAAAGCCTTTGTTATTATTGTTGTTGTTGTTATTATTACCTCTTTAGCTTATAATTAAATTCCTAAATTTTTCAATGGCTTCCAGTGTTTTGAGGAGAGAGCCTGTATGGAAACCAAGGGGAAAAAGAGAGAGAGGAGGCCTAGAGGCAAACAAGAAAAATAGTGGAAAGGGAGAGTCTCTTACTCATGGATGAATAATAACAGGGGTGAGGCTGAAACTCAAAAGAATAAACTTAGAGGAATGAGAAGCAAGTGACAGGGATGAATCCGGAGGGCAATAAGGACTCTGGATCACAAGGCCTGCCAGAGAAGTCTTTGTAGTACTTGGTTGGAGCCTAACAAGTCAATGGGAAAGTACATTCTGTTTAAAATCTTTGCCTTTTAACTCTTAAGTGGCCTTGAACATAAAAGAACACAGGACTACTAAGTAAAGAATGTAAACACCACTCACCTTTGGACTAGTATTCTAGAAACTTTACTCCCCTCTGTTCCCAATCAGGTAAAGGTAGCCATGGACACCATTGTAATTTAGATAGGAGAATAAGAAATTTAAATGGCCACGGGTTTTTATGTCTCTGTACCTCCTCTGGCTTCAGCTGAGGACATTCTCCTTTGCTCCCATCCCTCCAACTCCATCAATACCTCCAACCCAAACAGTTTTAATCCTGGTTACCTCTAATTTGTCTTTCATTTCTAATCAGATTGCACTTCCTTTGAGAGACTTTGTCTAATTCTTACATATCTAGGTATCTATCCAGAAACCTTTATGTCTCATACTTTCTTTTAAAATATGTATATATATGATAATTAATATTTACTTGTCTAACTTCCTTATTAGACCACAAATCACTTAAAAACAAGGTCTTACTCAGTGATGCCTGGCATCTTGTAGACTAGGCACTGAATATATTATTTACTGAATCAAAGTGGCTGATGTGTTTAAGAAAATTAAGATGTTAAGGGAACATAGAGCTTATAGAAGGCAATAATACCCAGGGTTATTTAAAGTAAAAGGAGTTAAATAGTTTCTAACAAATGAGACTTTTTGTGAAAGAAAAATCAATAGAAGAATAGGTAAAGTGGCCCTAAAATTTCATTCTTCTTCAGTAGTAATGGGTACAGAGGGAGTTACACAATGTTTGAATTAATGGCCTAACAGTTCCTCTTTTGTACATTCAATCTTGAGAAAAATATCCCAGCTAAGTACTTTTTTTTAAATGTTTATCCTGATCCTTATAATGTTGCAGATGTCAAGCTGCTATTATACTCCAAAATACTGAAGATAATTGTGGGGCTGGCATGTCTGTGTATGATAAAATGTTCCCAAGATGATTGTTCCTTCTTTGTGACTATTGAGTTTTTTCTTTTCTTTCTATATCATACACGTACTTCCTTTGTGAAAAGTGTGAGAGTCCTACAATCTGTTTATAAATGACAAGATTTTCATATTGATAATATAAAACTAAAGGGCATTGTAAATCAGCTTTTAAAATTATTACTAACAGCCAGTCATGGCTTATAAGCCCAGGGATTCGGGAGACTAAGGAAGGAGGATTGTGAGTTCAAGGCCAGAGGCAGCATGTGCACCTTAGTGAGACCCTGTCTGAAAATAAAAAATAAATAAAAATGGGATTGGGGTGCAGCCCAGTGGTAGAGAACTTACAAAGTAGATGTGAGGCTCTGGGTTCAATTCCCACATACCTGTAAGAAGTTTTGTTAATAAACTTGTTTAGAATAGTTTTGAGTTTATAAAAAATTGAGCAAATGTCTCATATATTTCTTTTCCCCCATATAGTTTCCCTTATTAACACTTTGCACTAGTGTGGTATATTTGTTACAATTAAAAACTAATAATCATATATTAGTATTACCTAAAGTCCATAGCTTACATAAAAGCTCATTCTTTGTTGTATTCAATTCCATGGTTGTAGACAAATGCATATTGGCATAATCTGCCATCACAGTATCATGCAGGGGTAGTTTCATTGCTCTAGAAGTCCTTTGTACTCAATCTTTTCACCCCACTTCCACTCCTCTAAACCTGTAACAACTACTGATCTTTGTAGTCTGTATAGTTTTACTTCTTCCACAACATCATGTTCCAGAATCAAACAGTATTTAACTTTTCCAGGTTGGTTTCTTGGAATGAACAATAAATATCCTAGATTCAGTCATGTTTTTTGGTGACTTGACAACTCATTTCTTTTTATTGATACTTAATATCCTATGCATGTATCATAGTTTTTCCATTCAACTATTGGAAGACATCCTGGTTATTTTCAATTTTTGGCAAATAGCAGTAAAACTTGTAAATATTCATATGCAGGTTTCTGTGGAGACATGTTTCCACTGGGTACCATTGGGTACCATTGGGTAAATATTACCATTGGGTAAATATCTAGGTATGTGATTGCTAGAAGGTATGGTAAGATAACGTTTAACTTTTTTTTTTTTTTTGTACTGCAGGTTAAACCCAGGGCCTCCTGATTGCATGCTTTGCAAATGCTGGACCACTGAGCTGCACCCGCAGCCCATTTTTTTTTTTTTACTTTTTGAGACAGGGTCTCTCTAAATTACGCAGACTGCCTCTGGTCTCGAACTTGCAATCCTCCTGCCTCCGCCTACCAAACTGCTGGGATTACAGGACTGCATCACTGCGCCTGGCTCAACGTTTAACTTTTTAAGAAATTGCCAAACTATCTTCCAAAATAGCTGTATCATTATGCATTCCGACCACCTACGAACAAGAGTTCCTACTATTCTTGGCTAACATTTTATACTGTTAGATTTTTGGATATTATCTGATGAATGATAGGCTCTTTTTAATGTTTTCTACCACAGAAATATCAGAAGTTTCTTTTTTCTAGAGTCTTTGTCTTTGTTTCTTCTGCTGTCTTTAGGTTCTTTTTTTTTCTTTTTTTAGAAATTTTTTCATAAATAGAGTGTTGTCTTTGTAGTTCTGCCAGCTGTAAGCACTATTATTATATAAGACTCCTCTGGTATACTGGCAAGATGTTAGAGGATGAGGGAAATTCTATAATATTGTGATTAGGTTTTGGTCTTTTCATGAGCCTTTGTTCTTTGGCTGTGACCTTCACAAATGCTTCTCAGCTCCCCCTCTCCATTACCCCACCATGTGAAAAACAAGACTAAATGAGCCAGTGATTGGGCATTTCCATTCTCCTGAGTCAGATAATCCATTGAAAACCCTGTGAATATTAAAGAAGCACTGACAATAATGTTTGGTCTATTGTACATAAGGGTCGCTATGAGTCTATGTCTGACTCAACAATACCTAACAACAACAAAACCAACAAGTCAGATAAAGTGCTGATAAAATCTTTTTCTTTTGTAGGCAGATATTTGCTGTGGAAATATCCTAGATTTATTCAAAATGATTATTTTTCTCTTTCTAAGCCTTGAGCACAGGGGGATTTTTCTGTTTCTTCACCGTGATAAATCAGTGAGACTCCTAGAAGCAAAGCTCACAAAAATGAGTCATCTCTAAGACTGAAACCTCTAGTCTTGAATTTGAATAGAAGCAATTTCATCTCTGTAGTTACAGGAGATGGGGCTTTGAGTTGGAAATTCAGCACTTGGGCTCATTCTTTTCTTTCACCACTTTGTCTTGTGACATTAGATTCAACAAATCAGTGTCATTACAGCCCTTAATTTTCCAAAACTGTTCAAAAATATCATAAACAGAGTCACTTAGCTCCTTACTTCTTATAAGTGGTTGATTAGGGATTTCCAATGCACCCATCTTGAGTATTTCTATAAAGAGTTCAAGTTTGGACCATCAGTACTCTTTACCTACTAGAAATTGCCATTGGTGTATTCAAATCTAATCAGTTTGGACAGCCAACTTCAGAAACCCCCAAAACAATTCAGAAAATATATTCTTCAAATACTATTCCTATAGAACCACTCCTAGTACCAAATACTGGATTAGTCAAGGTTTCCCAGAGAAACAGAATCAATAGACAGGGAAAGAAATATTTATCAAGGGATTTGGCTTACATGATTATGGAATCTGAGCAGTTCCACATCTGAAGTCTAAAACTTGGAGAACCAGGAAAGCTGGCAATAAAAAAATCATTTAAAATACAAAGATCTAAAAACCTGAGGCTATGGTTGTATATTGGTGGTGTAAATCCAAAAGTCCAAAGGCTAAATGTACTGATATAGATTCACTAAAAAATATTTTTTATTTGATGTTGCAGCTTGAAAAGTTAGAAAGGGCTCTAACAAACTGTTTGGTTCTAAGAAAAAACTGAATCAAAGGTGTACCACAATTAGTGAATTGAAATACCCAATCTCCATTAATTTAGTATAGAGAAAGGAATTCAAACTTTTAGGGAGATTGGAATGATAGAGTGGATTTGACATTTAATGACCTACTCTCCACACTGGAAAGGTCCAAAATACATACCTTTTGCCAATACTTTGAGAAATATATGAGGGAAACCTCTGTATCCTTAAAGAGCTCCATAATCGCTCTTCTCTGTGGGCCAGACATTAAAATGGGAACCACCGCCACATAAACTGGAATGTCTACATGCAATGGAGTAATTGGATCCCTGGCAGGGTGGGGGTAGGGCAGAGGTAAGAGCTAAATGGTAGCACTCATCTGCCAAGGGCAAGGTAAGCACAGGTGCCACAGTAAACAGCACAGTCAAAACAGAAATTAGAGTAGTCTGAGCCATTCACACCTATATGTTGTTGTTTGTAAATCATGATATTCCTAGAAATGAAATAAATAGGAATCCTACTAAGTTTTTATTATATAAGCAGGAAAACCTTAGGTCAAGTGAACAAAAGTCAAAAACAGAGCGCTACAAGCCTTGAGTGGAGCTGAGTACAAAAGAAGTCTCTGCAACAAATCTATGCTGCCTTAAAAGCTGCTCTGCCACTTAAGCCATATGATGCAACAGATCCATGGCCCTTAAAATGTCAGTGGACAGAGATAAGGAGGTTGTCTGAAGCCTTTCCCAGATTCCCATAGACAAATCACAGCAAAGCCCTTTAGAGTTTAGGGCAACACTCTGTCATCATCTGCAGATATATACTGCCCTTTTGAGAGAAAGTTTATAGTCTGCTAGAACAATAACAGTAGGCCTTAGTAGAAACTAAATGTTTGTCCATGCACCACCACATTACTGTGCAGCCTGAGATGTCCATCATAAACTGGATGTTAGCTGACCTATCAAGCCATATGTTTGGGGATACACAGCAACAGTCCAAGATCAGACAAAAGAGGTATATATGTGATTAGGTTTGAGTAGGCTGTCAAGTAGATTACATGAAGCAGTGGCCCAAATGTCCATGGTCCCCACTCCTGCAATACTGGCTTCTCTCTCCCAGCCTACACTTGTGACTTCATTGGGAGTTCCCTACTGTTTGTTAACAAGGGAAGAGAAGACTTGAACCTGGTTTACACATGGTTTTGTACAATATTCAGGTACCTTTCGAAAGTGAATAGCAGCACCATTATATTCCCTTTGCTTATAATCAAGGAACTGACTCCACAAACGAAGAAGAGTGGCAATTGTCCTACTATTATGGTCTTACTATGGTCCCCACCATCCTTACACAACTGGTTTGATTGTGGAATGGTCTTTTGAAGACTGTGTTATAGTTCTTGCTGTTGTTGGGTACTGTGAAGTCAGGCCCAACTTGTAGTGATCCTGTGTATAACAGAATGAAACACTACTCCCATACATACAATCTTTTTTCATGTTTGAGGTCATTGTTGCAACCACTGTGTTTTTTCTCATTTTGAGTCTTGGCACATCAGCAAATGGTGGTTCCAAGGGTTGTACTCCATTCCTATCATTAAAGTTGACTCTGCTTTAAGGAGGCAACTCTTCTCCAGTCATTTCTTGAATGCCTTCCAACCTGGGAGACTTCTCCATTATTCACAGAGTTTTCCATAGCTAATTGTTGCAGGGGTGGGCTACCAGGTCCTTCTCCCTAGTCTGTCTTAGTCTAAAAGTTCAGCCAAACCTGTTCACCATGAGTAGTCCTGCTTGTATCTGAAATATCGGTGGCATAGCTTTCAGCATCAGAGCAACACGCATACCCCCAAGGCACAACAAGCTGACAAACACATGGGGAATAGTTCCAGCTAAGCAGCAATAGCTTGCAGGATTGGAGCAAGGTTCTCCAGGAGCCCATCTGTGCTTTGAATCAGTGTCCAATATGTTTCCCTTTCTCTGAAAGTATTACTTCAATTTAGGGAAAGTCCTCAGTTTATGGAATTAGCCTCAGCCACCCATCTCCAATATGCCAATTAAAGAGATGCACAATGGCGAAAAGCAGAGAAAGGAGATTTAATCAATGTGCTCATTGGGGAGAGGAACAGATACTAGTCTAGTGACCCTAAGTCCATCTCCCACGAACTGACATGAGCTTTAGATATCAATAGAAAAAGGGCTGGTGCCAGGGGCAGGAGGTGTGCATAATGGAGGAGTCCTGGCCAGAGTATGACCTGGTTGACCATTACCTCAGTTCTGGTTCTGCAGCATAGCACTAAGAAGTTGCTATTGGTGTTATCACTGGAGAGGCACTTGCATTTCCTTGTCAAAAATGGATGCTGATTGATTAATATTCCCCAGATCCAAAGAGCTACACGTTTAGGACTGGAGAACTTTAGATGGCACAAACCTTTCAGGAATGTAGGTTTGAGACATCTTGCCAAGTAAAATACCATGACCAGCTGAAGTGCTGGCTAAAAATGAGAATACAGAATAGGTAGTAGCTATTGTTGTTGTTAGGTGCCTGCAAGTCATGTCCGACTCATAGCAACCCTCATAGGGTTTTCAATGGCTGATTTTTTTTGGGATTGCCTCAGGAGTGACCAGGTCCTTCTCCCATTTTTGTGCTGCTGGGAATTTATAAACAGCAATTATGACCACATTACCGGATATAGGAACAAGCACTATAATTGTCACAAATTTCCACCTTATTTTCTTGTGAATAAGTTTGTGTGTCTATATATACATATTAAACTAGCATCTTTGTTTTCTTTCCTTTCTTATTCCCTTACCATGTAACATAAGAAGTATTGGCCTTATATCATAATTTAAGTATTATTGATTTTATATTAAATTATGATATATCTTTACCTCCTCTTATGGGAAAATGCATTTTTCCTTGTATGCAGGATAGCTGTATTGCATTAAGCAGATCTATGACGTTGTTATTATCTCTATTTGGAAATGAAATATGGTTTAAGGAAGATGTGTATGGGTGTCAACTTGACTGGCCTAAGGGGTGTCAAGATAGCAGGTAATCTATTTCTGGGTGTAACTGTGACTGTGTTTTTGGAAGAGATTAACCTTTGGTTAGTAGATGAAGTAAAAAAGATTTTCCTTCATCAGTCACCAATGTGCAAAGTCATCATCCAAGCTGTCTGGGTGTTTATGACCTAAACATAACAAAAAGGTACAAGAGGGTGAATTCTCTCTCTCTCTCTCTCTCTCTCTCTCTCTCTCTCTCTCTCTCTCTCTCTCTCTCCCCCCCCTGTCTCCTTCCCTCTCTCCCTCTCTCCCTCTCTCCCTCTCTCCTGTCCTTGAACTTCAGAGCTCCTGGCTCTCAGGCTTTCAGACTCTGGATTCATATGAGCAGACCCCTAGTCCCTTTGCTTCACACTTCATTCTCAGGCCTCCTAGTTTGGCCTGAGAGTCATGTCATTAGTTTCCCTGGCTCTCAAGCTTTCACATTCAAGACCAAATTATGTGACCAGCTTCCTCATTCTCTGAGTATTACATGGAAGATGGTGGGATTTCTTAGCCTCCATATCTGCCAATTTATCTATCTATGAATACCCAATATAAAATATACATAATAAGGAGTGGTTATATATACATATACATATATAAAATGGGTAGTGGTTCATATGATTGTACAGGTTTGTGTGTGTGTGTGTGTGTGTGTGTGTGTGTGTCTGTGTGTATACACACACATGTGTCTGTAAGCTTGCCATACCGTGGGGGCTTTTGTATTTCTGTGATGCTGAAAGTTATGCCACCGGTATTTCAGATACCAGCAGAGCCTCTCATGGTGGACAAGTTTTAGCTGAGCTTCTAAACTAAGAAAGACTAGGGAGAAGGACCTGCAACAATTAGCCATTGAAAACTCTATGAATAGCAGAGCAGCACTGTCAAATACAGTGCCAGAAAATGAGCCCTCTAGGCTAGAATGCATTCAAGAAATGACTGGGGAAGAGTTGCCTCTTCAAAGTAGAGTCATCTTTAATGATAGGACCTCCATTTGCTGGGACCTCCATTTCCTGATATAGCACAAATCAAAATGAAAAGAAATAAAGTGGGTGCATATTTGGGCTCAAACATAAAAAGAACATGTGCATGGCACAGTGTTGGGTGGTGTTCCATTCTGTTGTACATAGGGTCACCATGAGTCGGCCCCAACTGATAGGACCTAACACAACAACAACAACAACAACAAGAACAACAACACACATACACACACATTTCCTATTGGTTCTATTTCTCTAGAGAACTCAGACTAAAATACTCCTAAAGGATTTAATCCTCAAACATAATATTAACATGCAAGTTCAAATTTTCTCACATGAGGTAAGCATACACACACATAAATGGTTGCTATTTCCACATAAGAGCCAGGGGGACCACGTTTAGTTTGAGAGTCAAGACTTGAGTATCTTAGAAACAAAGTAATAGCCTCTGAGTACAGACCCTCCATATTGTTGTCCTAGACAATTCTAATGCCACACTAAAAAAAAAATGACAATCAGCACAAATGTAGAAAATAGGCTGTTAAAACTGCAAAAACTGACAGCAAGTAGCAACCTCCAGGGAAAAAAAACTATTAATTAAAATATAAAATTATATAGAGCCTATCAAATATCTATTGCACACTACAATAATTGTTAAGAATGTGGACTCAGATGGAAAATGTGCAGGATTTGAACCCTAGCACTAATATTTATTAAATACATGCTTTTGAGTACATTATACAGCCTTCTTTTTTCTGGTATTTTTCTGGTATTGGTATTTAAACTCAGGGCTTTGCATATATTTTGAAAGTACTTTATTCTTGGGCTGTACCCCCAGTCCATTTTTTAATATTTTATTTTTGAGTCAAGGTCTCTCTAAATTATGCAGACTTCCTCTGGCCTCAACCTGATGATCCTCTTTCTGAGCCTCCCAAGTCACTGGGGTTACAGGGATGAGCCACCACACCTGGCTTATTTGGCCTTCTTAAGTTTCAGTTTTTCTCTGATGTTAAGTTGAGAATAAAAGTTATGCTCACCTCAAAGAATTTGAAGAATAAATGAGATAAAATATGTAGCACAATGCTTTTATCATTTTATCGAATATCAGCAATAAAACAACTAAGTACTATCAGCAATTACTCAGTTATCAAGAGACTGAATAACAGTAATATATTCCTGTATTCAATTATAAAAAAGGGGTCACATAATAGGTCTAGTGACTCAGTTAATGTGACAAGTCATGAGGATAAAACTGTACGTACATAGAAGGGATTGATTTGAGAAATAATTAGTAGAGAGGACTGAAAAGAGAACTGAAGAAAATAGGTCAGACCCTTGGCAGGCAGCACCTGAGCACACTGCTTTGTACATTGTAATTCTTAGACAAATTACTGAACTGTTTGTTCTGAGTCTCAATTTCCTTATCTAGAAAATAATGCTACAAAGCCCTACCTACCTCATTTCTTTCTCTGACACTAATATGAATGGATGGGAAAGTGTTTTATCAACTATAAATCCTTGAGCTCTACCTTTTTGGTGATATAAATTTTAGTTCTATTTTCCAGTTTGGCCAGCTTAATGTAACACATGATTGACATTTCTGTGGAAGAGAGATACAAAGGCTGCAAATTACAGTATCTATATTCTGATCTTTTTCTTCACTAGCTCCCCATGGTTCTGCCTGTCATGAGAATACCTGACCAAATTTCAGCCAATTCCAAATAGAGCAAGGCAAATTATCAGTATTATTCTAACCCACTAAGCATTGCTACTCCCGTGCATTGAGATTTAGGTGTAATTCTCACATTCTAATTGTTCCCCCAAATCTTCTCAGAGCCAATTAGACCTAGGAACTGGTTAACTAGAGGCAAGACCTGAATGTCTGAAGCCATGAAAGTAGCTCCTATCTATTCTGGTCCACTCTAACTATAGGTTTCTCCTCAGATCTATACAGTATTATCAACTCATTTTCTATTGTTTTAGCCATTTCCTAGAAAATGATTCAATCTTGAATTTTAATCCATTTCTTTTTAAAAAACATTCTTTCCCAACTTTTGTCCCTTTATTAGTAAATGATGGTGGGGTACAGAGTAATACAGCATTAGCTTTTTCCATTATGCTTTCTTTACATCACTTCTTGCAACCCTTTCTTCCACCTACAAAGTTTATGGAGACTTATGGCTAGTTTGTAGTAAAACTCTGATACTTATTTGAGTTATATTCCTCTATTTTTCCAATATACTTATGAAGTTTTGCTGGTTAGATAGAGCTTGTCCTCTCCCTGTTTATCCCTCCTCATTGACCCTCCTCTCCATCCCATCTTCTCCAATCTTCACTACCCTCTGCTAGATCCCTCCCTCCTTCATTCTACTTCTTATGTTGTCCCTTCTATGCTAAGTTTATTGTGCATTTTTATATATCAATTTATGTATAGGGTTTTTTCCTTCCTTTAAGTATGATTCAGCTCCCACATCTGAGTGAGAACATATGGTATTTTTCTTTTGTGGCTTGCATTCACTTTCTTAAGATGATGTTCTCCAATTCTATCCATTTTGCTGCAAATGAGATTATTTCATTTTTTTAATTGCTGAGTAGTATTCCATTGTGTATATGTACCATAATTTTTTTTTATCCATTCTTCTATTGATGAGCACCTTGGTTGGTTCCATATCCTTGCTATTGTGAAAAGTGCTGCGTTGAATTTGGAGATGCAAGTGTCTCTGTGGTATGATGACTCATCTCCCTTTGGGTATATTCCCAGTAGTGGTATAACTGGGTCATATGGTGGTTCTAGTTTTAGTTTTCTGAGGTATCTCCATATTGATTTCCAGAGTGGTTGAGCCAATTTATAGTCCCACCAACAGTGTAAGAGGGTTCCTTTTTCTCCACAACCTCACCAGCATTTACTATTATTTGTTTTATTCAATTTCTGATATAATTTTTATAGTCTATACCTTTAAAAGATTAGAGACAAGACAGAAAAAAGAAAAATAGTGATAGATTTATGATTTGTTTGTAAGAATATTCCCTCTCTGCATGATATAGGTTGAATTATATTCCCCCAATATATATACTGAAGTCCTGGCCCAGTGGAAATGGTGTCAATTCCTATGTAATTAGCTAAGAAAAGGTCATACTGGAGTAGAGTGATAGAACTTTAATCTAATATGAATGGCATCTTTAAGACTGTAAAGACATTAGATATGAGAGAAGAATATCATGTGAAGAAATAAGGGAAGATATGTCACGTGAAGATGGAGATCATGACCAAGGGAAAAATGAAGTTACACAGCTACATCCCAAAGAATGTCAAGACTTTATGGACACTTCCAGAAGCTTGGAAAATGTAAAAGATTCTACCCATAGGCTCAGAGGGATTATGGTTCAGCTGATAACTTGATTTGGGGCTTTTAGCCTCCTGAACTGTGAAAATAAATTTCTGTTGTTTTCAGCTTCCCAATTTGTGGTACTTCATTATGGTACTCCCACATAACTAGTATACCAGCCATACTACAGGTAGGTGAAGTATAATTCTGTACTTTAATACTCTTATACTGGGCCATGTAATGTCTTTGTCCATGACATGACATAAGTCATGCCTAAAAAAATTTGGAATGTCTTTGTATGCCTTGGATCTGTCACTCTTTGTTCCTGTCCTCTACCATAAGAACAGAATGTTCCTAATAGCACTTATTCTTTCATCTTTGATCCCTAAATGAGAAGACACATGAAGGTTAGTTGGGCAAAACTGACTTATAACACTGTCAGCAAGAAACAAATGTTTCTCACTGGAATTCACTGATATTTAGCAATTATCTGCTATTTTGGGGTCCTGGAAAATAAGACTATATCACTGCAATGTAACCTACTCAGTTTTAAATTAAAACTAGCTCAGAATCCCTTTCAGACATCCAAGAAGTCCTATAATGTCCTGATACAGCTGACTCTGGGTGGTTTTTTTTTTTCCCCTGCAATTCATAATAAATTGATTGGATTATTCTCTCAAGCCAGTGGGCCATGCCTCAGTGGCTAATCTCATCCGTTTTTGTTTCATACACAGAATATAGAAACTTGTTCCATGAGGGCTGTTGTTGTTGTTAGATGCCATTGAGTGGAGTCTGACTCATTAGCGAGCCTCACAGGGTTTTTCAATGGCTGACTGTTTCAGGATTGTTTTGGAAGTGGATCACTAAGTCCTTCTCCAACTTTTGCAGTGCTGGGGATCAAACTCAGGACCTGAGACAGTACAACATGGCACTATACCAACTGAGCTAAACCCCAGCCCCTCAAAGGGCTCAGTGAGAATGAAAAGACAAAATTTAGAAGAATCTTGCTTGCATCCTAATACTTTCTTCAAATTCATTGTAATGTAGTTATTAAAAGGGTGTATTATTCCTTGGCAATGAACACATGAACAAGATTTCTTCATTTGGGCTTACTACTTAGTAAACATCCTCAAAATTAAGTAGAAGAAGCTATATACAAAATAATATATATTGCAGAAGTCTATGTATGTAAAATACAAAAAAAATACAATAATCCATGAGGCTAGAAATCAGTATAGTGGTTAAAATTGAAGAAGAAAGATGTAGTGGTTGAGTAGGGTACAAGGGAGGCTTCTGGCATACTAGAATTGTTTGATTTTTTTAAGGCTTGATTTTACTTTTAATTTTACTAAAGTGTATTTTGGTAGATTTTTGTTTGTTTTGTTTTTTTCTCAATGCTGTGATCAAACCCAGGGCTTCATGCACACTATGAAACAGGGAAAGACTCTACTGCTGAGCTGCATCCCCAGCCAGGATTGTTCTATTTCTTGAGCTGGAAAGTATTACATGAATATATTTATTTTTTCATGGCTTCTCAAGCTATGCAGTTATGATCTATGAATTTTTGTGTATATTTTGTAACTCAAAAATTTATTAATAAAAATTCATACATACCAAAAAATTCCTCAAAATTTACTGTACAACAATAATGTTTATAATTTCTGATAGTAATACATGCAAAGTATGAAAGAAATGACATGTCTCCATATGTCACTGACTGATCTGTTGATTTTTACTATATCTCAAATTTTCCTCTAATATACTACCTTTTAAAATACATAGAATTGTAAGAATCAATATGACTCTACATGTTGTGTCCTTAAGCTCTTCGTTGTTGTTACTATTAGGTGCCGTTGAGTTGGTGTCCAACTCATAATGACCCTATGTACAACAGAAGAAACACTATTGTCAGTGTTTGCCTGCTATTCATAAGGTTTTCAATGGCTGATTAATTTTGGGGAACACCTGGTGTTCCCAGGTGGTCTCCCATCCAAGTACTAACCAGACCCCACCCTGCTTAGCTTCTGAGATCTGATGGGATCAGATGTCACAGTGGTACAGCTGCAGGCCTAAGCACTTCCTATTCAGTAGAAATTAATAAGAGAGTAAAGTAAAACGAATGTAGTTTAGCCCTCTGTGTCTATAACCTTCTTCATTCACAGATGCAACCAACCAGGGATTCAACCATCTGTGGATTGAATATGTTTAAAAAAGGTGCATGAAGCTCCAAAAAATAAATATTGAATTTTCTGCACACCAAGCATTACACTGAATCCACATGAATGAACTGATGTGTTACACACTCTGCTATAGCTTCCCACCATTTCACAGATGTCTCTTCAGTACATCTTGTTAGAGAAGTGCTCACCCTGTATCATTTTTGTGAACTATGCGGTCAGGCCTGTAATGATAGTGCTTGTATTGGGCATGTGCATGTACAGATTTTTTCTTTTTCTTCCCTTTTTTTTTCTTACACAGTCTCACTATGTAGCCCAGGCTGGCCCCAAACTTATGATCCTCTTGCCTTAGCCTCCCGAGTGCTGGGATTACAGGAGTGCACCATCATGCCCAAGTCAGCCTTTTATTACTTATCATTAGTTCCTAACACTACAGAATAGCTAATACGTTCATACCATTCACAAAATATTAGGTATTATTAACAATCCAAGGAGCTGAGATTTAGTCTGTGGGTGGAGGACTGTTCTGCACTCTGTAAGGCCTGGGTTTGGTCCTCAACACCACAAAAATGGGAGAAAGATCTGGCAACCCACTCCTGAAACAATCCAGAAAAAATCAGCCATTGAAAACCCTATGAATAGCAAAGAAGCACTGATATAGTGCTGGACGTGGCACAGTGTCAGGGAATGTTTTGTTCTGTTGTACAAAAGGTTGCTAAGAGTTGGACCTGACTCTACAGCACATAACAACAAAAACAAGGAATCCAAAACTGATTTAGTGTACACGAGGAAGTGTTTAGGTTATATGCTAGTACTACTACATTTGATTTGAGGAACTTGAGCATCTGTGGATTTTGGTGTCTGTGGGAGTCCTGGAAACCATTCCCCATGGATACTGAGGAACAACTATATCTACAATCTTTAAATAGATAATTCAACTAATATGCCTTTCAACACTAGTGACAAAGAAGCTAGAAATCAAGCCAATGTTACTGAACCATCCAACTGAGAGCAAGTTTTATCGCAATTTTACAATTGCTTCTGTCATTAGGTCAAAGTGAGACGAAACTACTAATTATGTCCTACCTGTCAATTTTCAAGAGCCAACCCTGCAGCAGTGGGAAACTATGCAGACAGTTCTGGCCCTAATGGGCCCTCAAGCCAGAGTCCTTGAGAAGAATGCTCCTGTCTTTTGTTTTTCTGTGATCAGAAAAGCTTAGTTCATATATAATCCCTTCTGTAAGAAAATTGCCATCTACTCCTGTGCATATCACAGAAATTTACTACTTTGTAATATTAAATCTTATTTTAGAAAGGTGGAAAATATAATTTTCCATATGACTGCAGAATAGGAGATTAAGTTTTTGTTTTCTGGGTTGTGGGTTTTATTATCTTAGGGGCATACTTCTGCTTTTGTGTTTCAAAGCACAAGATGGGTTTTTTTTCTCTCCAGCATCTGGAAGACATCACTCACCCAGACTGTTTAGGTGTCCAAGCCCAAAGGAGCATCTGAGCAGTCCCAAGGAGTGTAGGTGAAGTGCTGGAGTGGTAGAATGTATAGCACTTCATGAGAGCATTTTGTAAGCTTTGTGAGTGGACTAACTTTTTCTAAGATTTTTTTTACTGATAAGCAACATTGTCAGGCTGGAACCCATTTGCCTCACTGGTTCTAACCTTTCTTTTCTTTTTGGCTCTTAGGCCACCATAGACCAGAAGAAGAAGGGGGGGAAAATGTGGCAGGTTCTGTCAGTACAAAATATTTGGTAACCTCTCTTCTCAATTTCTCCAGGACAAGGCAAGGATTAAATTTATAGCCACATTCTAATGAGAAATTTGCACAAAATTCTAAAATCCCTAATTTTAGTTGAGTTTAAATTCTCTCTCCTTTACTTACCTTTATGAAGTTGCAAAGTTTTATTAAAGCCACTCTTAGGTCTGAACCTAAATTTATTTTATCATCACAACTAACTCGTTTTACTTTTCATGTAGTCTCATAATAACCTCCAAACAACTCTTTCTGTACCAGTTAGTCCTCATGCCAATCCTATAAAATTTACTTATTCACTTTGCAATCATATCTAGGGATTCCTTAAATCTTTCAAATTATCTTCAAATTGCTCAAGCAACTTTCAAGGTCCTTCAGTTTCTAGCTCTTTTCTATAATTGCTCATTTGTTTTCTATTATTTAAATATGGATATCCTTCACTTCTGCACTTAACAACACTTTTGCCAAAATGCTTTTCCAAACCATTTATTTCTTCCAGCTCTGCTATTTATTTCTACCTATAATAAATAGATATCATTCCCTTCTGTGTTTACATATACAAACTATAATCAGGGTCACCTACTGGATATATTCTACTCTAGTGTCCATTAGGAAATAATTTCTTTCTTCAAAAAATTTAGTGTACATTCTATAGAAATTTTTTGTGTGTGTGTGGTACTGGGGATTGAACCCAGGGCCTCGTGCCTGCATGCTTTGTAAGTGCTGGACCACTGAGCTGTGCCCCCAGTCCATTTTTTTTTAACTTTTTGAGACAGGATCTCCCTAAATTACACAGACTGCCTCTGGTCTGGAACTTGCAATCCTCCCCCCTCTACCTCCTGAGCCACTGGGATTAACTCTTATTAAATGTATCCAAATTCTACTGTGTTACATTTCTATTCTTTCAATAGTGAATACACACTTACTCATCATGTGCTAAACATGTTCCAAGTTGCATGCTACCAATACTAGATGAGATATAGATTACTGCCATTGTGAATCTTTAGTCTGTTGCTAAAGATCAGGATCAAATAATGGTTCCATTAACATTTGTCATTATATATGTTCTATGGGCTGGTATAAGGGAAAGAAGCTGAATTTTAGAAGCATATTACAAGGAATATTAAAACAATCTAGAAATTATGTACTTGTGCACAGACTTAAGAAAGAAGGATGGTTACATAGGAAAATAAAAATTTCTTGTATTATGTAAGGAATAATCCACATGTAATTAAAAGTGAAGAAGAAGTCTATAAAAATTTAGGACTGATATTTTGAAGTGGAATTGGCCAATTCTACCTACAGTTTAGAACATGGGAATAATAAAAGTAATGTTTCAAAATATACAGAGACTATTCCTGGAAGTGATGCATAGAATGTCTCTTCTAGATTGTAACATAATATAAAGTTAAAATGTAAACTAGAAAGTACTTTATTTAAAAGATTATTTCAAACGGGGAAGGAATAGAGGAGGGGAAGAATATTCCAATAGATGGAGGTAGATAATTGCAGTAGGAAGAATGTTCTAACCATAACCATAAGGTCTACAAGCACCCTAAGAATTAGGTAGAAGGGATGTTGTTGTTTTTTTTTTTCTCTTTTTTTGTTGCTGCAGTTTGTTAATTGGTTTGTTTGTCATACTGAGGAGTAAACAAGGGTAGAAATATGTATACATGGAAGAATAGGATGAAAGGATGATCAGATAGATTTGCTAATCAGAGGCTCTTTCATGCTAGGGCAGCCTATTCTCAGGATGGACTGTATTGAGGAGATTTTGTTTGGTGGTTCAAGGTGAAGGTGGGCCAAACTTCAGGATCCTGGGGAAGAATCTGAACCAAAGTTAGTTAATAAGCATTTTGTTTTCATTGATCACTAGAGACAAACTGTTCAGCTAATCAGTTGTTAGGCAAAGAATGGGACTTTGTTTTTGGGAGATTTATTTTTGTTTTTTGTTTTGTGGTACTTGGGGGCTGAACCCCAGACCTCACACATACTTTGTAACTGCGCTACCACTAGGCTGCATCCCCAACCCATTTGTTAGTTTTTCACTTTGAGACAGGATCTCACTAAATTAGCCGAGGCTGTCTCTGTCATTGAGCTTGTGATCCTCCTGCCTCTACCTCCTGCGTTGCTAGGATTACAGATGGGGGCCATTTGAAAGTTTTATCTAAGTTATGGAAAGAAGCATGTTTCTTTACCATTGTATGCTATTTTCTGGAACACAAAAGGGTGAAGGAATTTCTTTAATATTTGCTGTTTTCCTGGAGCAAATATTAAATCATGATCAGGAAAATTTCAAAAGTCAATAATGTCACAAAATTATAAATATACTAACATGAGGAATCAAGTATCTGTTCCTCTGAGATGTCTCAGAGTACTTCAAATATTGAATGACACAGGAAAATAATGTACTGTAGCTTTAATAGGTAGTCCTCTTGGTCTCCTTATGAACTGAGTGACCCAGGGTAAGTATTTTAACTACTATATCTTAATATAAAAGACAACAACAATTATCTCCTCTCACTAAGTGGAATGATTCAAATACTAAGATATTTCTAAGCTATCTTTGTAAAAACATTACATATGTTACTTTAATATGTGTAAAAAGAACATTGGCTGAAGAAGTGAGTGAGTGAACAGGTATGAGGAGACAGGAAGTGCTCCATGTTCTCTCTTGCTCCTTGGTTAGAACACACTGCTTCCTCTGTCCAATGCTTGTCTCCACATCTTGCTTAAGTAGGAAAGAACTTGAGCAAGTTCTTGAGCAAGAAGGTTTAACTTGCCAGAGACAGTAACTTTGAATTCTCTGTTGTCCACGACTTGTCGAAAGCCTAGTTGTGATAAGCAATATTTATGGAGAGTTGTTTGAAGGGAGTGAGTTCGATCTGTTCTTCTGGATAATTAGGATGTTACCCTTGGATTAAGCCAGGCTATGAAAGAGCTGTGGACTTAGACTGAATTATTTTATCTTTTTGTAGAATAGCTTCCACTGAATCAAGCCTCTAGGCAGGAGTATAGTGGAGTAGCTTAGAGCCCCAACTCTAGATTTGGGCAGATCTGCGTCTGCATCTCAGTTTTGTTACTTTATCACTGTGAATTTGAGCAATTTATTTAGGCTTCTTGAGTACTACCTGGAGTTTATATCAGTAACATCCTCATAGAGTTTATGAAAGAATGAATGAAATTGTATATTCAAAAAGATTATCATACCTTTGGAAATACTAAACCTCTTTTAAGATTTATTTTCAGCTGAAACTGATGTTCTGAACACTCCAGACTTAGAATCTTATGGTCAAGTTTGTAAAAGTGATCCTTTAAAGTAGGCATTCTCATATAAGTTCCACATGCTATAAAAGATGAATAATATCTAAGAAGGGAAAATACTAGCAGATCAGAAAGAAGAGGGGAGGAGAACAGCAGGTGGGAATGGAAGTTGGAGGTGAGGAGGAGGGAGGGAAAATATCATATAAGCATGAATGGGGGAAATCTCAAAATACAAGATAAAAGTATATGATCACATAAAAATATCAATGAGAATATAACCCATGATAGCATGCCATTTTCACTGCATATTAATTAAAATTCCTACTTTTTGTGTTTTTTCTTCTTCTTCAGTTTATACTGTTCTGCAAACTATGTAAGATGATGAATGTGCAACAAAAAGTGATTTAATAGTTGCATAATCAATATGTTGTTGTTGTTGTTAGGTGGGGTCGAGTTGAGTCCAACTCATAGCGACCCTATGTACAACAGATTGAAACACTTGCCGATTCTGTGACAGGCAAACAATCTTATTTATGTTTAAGCCCATTGTTGCAGACACTGTGTCAATCCATCTGGTGGAGGAGTTTCCTCTTTTGTGTTGACCTGCCGCTCTTCCAAACATGATGTCTTTCTCTAGGGATTGTTCTCTCCTGACTACATGTCCGAAATATGTAAGACACAGTCTGGCCATTTTGCCTCCAAGGAGTATTCTGGTTGCACTTCTTCTAGGACAGATTTGTTGGTTCTTTGGGCAGTCCATGGTATATTCAATAGACGTCTCCAGCACCCCAATTCAAAAGCATCAATTCTTTTTCTGTCTCCTTTGTTCAATGTCCAGCTTTCACAACCATATGATGTTACTGAAAATACCATGGAATGAGTCAGAGGCACCTTCGTCTTCAGTATGACATCTTTGCTTTTCAATACTCTAAAGAGATCTTTTACCACAGTTTTTCCTAGAGCAATGAGTCTTTTGATGTCTTGACTGCTGCTTTCACGGGGGTTGATTATAGAACCAAGCAAAGCAAAATCTTGGACAACCTCAATCTTTTCTCCATTTATTGTGAAGTTGCATACTGACCCAGTTGTAAGGATTTTTGTTTTGTTGATATTTAGTCGCAACCCATATTGAAGGCTATGATCTTTGATTTTCATCAGTAAATGTTTTAAATCCTCTTCACTTTCAGCAAGCAGAGTGGTGTCATCTGCATAACGAAGGTTGTTAATGAGTCTTCCTCCAATCCTGATGCCATGTTCTTCCTCATAAAGTCCGGCTTCTCGGATTATTTGCTCAGTGTAAAAATTGAAGAGATAGGGTGAAAGTATACAGCTTTCTCAACTTTAAACCCAGCTGTGTTTCCTTGTTCTATTCGAACAACTCCCTCCTGGTTCACATACAGATTTCTCATGAGCATAATTAGGTGCTCTGGTATTCCTGTGTTCTGAAGTGTTATCCATAATTTATTATGATCCACACAATCAAATGCCTTTGCATAGTCAACAAAGCATAGATAGACATTTTTCTGATATTCTCTGCTTTCAGCTAATATACATCTGACATCAGCTATGATGTCCCTGGTTCCCCATCCTCTTCTGAATCCAGCTTGATTTTCCGGTAATTCCCTGTCTATATACTGCTGCAGTCGCCTTTGAATGATTTTTAGTAAAATTTTGCTTGAGTGTGATATTAATGATATTGTCCGATAGTTTGCACATTGAGTTGGAACCCCTTTTTGGGGAATAGGCACAAATGTTGATCTCTCCCAGTCAGTTGGCCCAGTAGCTGTTTTCCAAATCTGTTGGCATAAACATGTTAACACCTCCAGTGCTGCAGCTGTTTGTTGAAACATCTCTATGGGTATCCCATCAATTCCTGGAGCCTTGTGTTTTGCCAGTTCTTTCAAGGCAGCTTCCACTTCGTCCTTCAACACCATTGGTTCCTCTTCATATGCAACCTCTTGGAATGGTTGGTCATCTACCAATTCTTTCTTGTATAATGACTCTGTGTATTCTTCCCTTCTTCTTTTGATGTTTCCTGCACCATTGAATATTTTCCCTGTAGAATCTTTCACTACTTCCACTCGAGGCTTGAATTTTTTTTTCACTTCCTTAAGCTTGAGAAACACAGAATGTGTTCTCCCCTTTTGGTTTTCTGCCTCCAGCTCTTTGCACATATCATTATAATATTTGTTTTTGTCTTCTCAAGCTGCCTTCTGAAATCTTCTGTTTAGTTCCTTAACTTCATCATGTCTTCCTTCTACTTTAGCTGCTCAACTCTCAACGGCAAGTTCTACTGTCTCTTTTGACATGTAATTTGGTCTTTTCTTTTTTTCTTGTCTTTTTAAGAACTTTTTGCTTCCTTCTTGAATATCTTTTATGTCATGCCACAACTCTTCTGGTCTCCTATCATTGTTTCTAATCAATTAAACCAATTCTTGAGGTGGTCTCTGAACTCAGGTGGTTATATTCAAGGTCATACCATAGCTCTCGTATACTTGTTCTAGTTTTCTTCAGCTTCAGTTTGAACTTGCATATGAGAAGTTGATGGTCTGATCCACAGTCAGCACCTGGTCTTGTTTCGACACTTTGTATACAGCTTTTCCATCATCTCTTTCCACATATGTAGTCAATTTGATTCCTGTAAGTTCCATCTGGTGAAGTCCATGTGTATAGTCTCCGTTTATGATGTTCAAAAAATGTATTTGCAATGAAAAGGTCATTGGTCTGACAAAATTCTATCATGCGATCTCCTGCTTCATTTCTGTCACCAAGACCATATTTTCCAACTACTGAGTCTTCTTCTTTGTTTCCAACCTTTTCATTCCTGTCACCAGTGGTTATCAGTATGTCTTGATTGCATGTTTGATCTATTTCAGATTGCAGAAGCTGATAGAAGTCTTCCTTTTCTTCATTTGTGGCCTTAGTGGTGGGTGCATAAATTCAAATAATAGTCATATTAACTGGCCTTCCTTGTAAGCGTATGGATATTATTGTATCACTGACAACATTGTATTTCATGACAGATCTTGAAATGTCTTTTTTGATGATGAATGCAACCGCATTTCTCTTTAGTTTATCGTTCCCAGCATAGTAGACCATATGATTGTCTGACTCAAAATGGCCTATGCTGGTCCATTTTAGCTCACTGATGCCTAGAATTTCAATGTTTATGCTCTCCATTTCTCTTTTAACGATTTCTAATTTTCCTAGATTCATACTACATACATTCCATGTTCCAATTATTAATGGATGTTTACAGTTGTTCCTCCTCATTTTGAGTGGTGCCACATCAGCAAGTTGAGCACCCTGGGGGTTTACTCCATTTCTGTCATCAGGGTAGACTCTACTTGGAGGAGGCAACTCTTCCCCAGTACTCTTTTGTGTGCCTTCCAACCTGGGGGGCTTATATTCTGGCACTATATCTGACAGTGTTTCTTTGCTATTCATAGGGTTTCCAATGGCTAGTTGTTTCAGGAATGGTTCATCAGTGCCTCCTGCCTAGTCTGTCTTAGTCTGGAAGCTCAGCTGAAACCTGTCCACCATGGTAACCCTTGTGGTATCTGAGATACGAGTGGCATAGCTTTTAACATCATCGCAACACACAAGCCCCCACAGAGTGGCAAACTGACAGATATGTGGGGGATAATCAATATAGCAACTCTCTTACAAATCTGAACTTCACTAACATTTATGAATGTGTATGTGTATGTGTGTATATATATATATATTATATATTATATATAGTGTATATATATAATATATTATATATGTATATATGTATATATATGTATATACATATATATGTATATATGTATATAGACGTATATATACATATACATATGTATATATATGTATATATACATATACATACGTATATATATGTGTATATGTGTATATATGTATTTGTTGTTGTTGTTAGGTGCCGTCGAGTCGGTACCCGACTCATAGCGACCCTCTGTACAACAGGGGAAACACTATTGTCAGTGCTTCTCTGCTGTTCATAGGGTTTTCAATGGCAGATTGATTTTTGGGAGGGGGTTGCCAGGTCCTTCTCCCAGCCTACAGCTTCTGGTGTTCCCAGGCGGTCTCCCATCCAGGTACTAACCAGGCCCGACCCTGCTTAGCTTCCGAGATCT
>VMDO01007479.1:0-11446 GCA_007922755.1 Pedetes capensis | reverse complement strand
GTATACATGTATATATGTATATATATGTGTATATATATGTATATATATATATGTGTATATATATGTATATATATATATATATATATATATATATATATATATATATATATATATATATATATATATATATATATATATATATATATATATATATATATATATATATACATATATATACACACATATTAGGCATTCTTCTGGCCTCCAGCTGTACCACTGTGCCATCTGGTCTCCTCAGATCTCAGAAGCTAAGCAGTATCAGGCCTGGTTAGTACTGGGATGGGAGACTGCCTGGGAACACTAGGTGCTGTAGGCTTGGGAGAAGGACCTGGCAACCCATTCCCAAAACCAAATTCCATCAAAAACCCTATGAATAGCAGAGAAGCAGTAACAGTACTTTTTTGCCTGTTGTATATCAGGTGGCTATGAGTTGAATACCAACTTAGTGGCACCTAACAACAACAACAACAATAGGCATTCTTCCAGCCAGGGCTCATCAGATTATCAATGGGCAATCTGTACTAAGAGGTTACAGATTCATTTCAAATTGGTCTATTGAACCTGCATGTCAATCAGAGTAGCCAAATTCCATTTTCACGGAATTGAGGAGTAGAGATAAACTTGTAGGGAGTAGATGGGAGAAAAAAAGATCCTCAAAGATTTTCACTTGAGTTTCCAGTTCTTTCCTGAAATTGTACCTTTGGATTACAGAAAATTCTCATAACACAACTGTATCTTTAGTATCAAAATCTGTATGTTTCCATTAAGTAAACATTAATTATTTTCTTTATTTTTAAAAAGGAAAATTGAAAATTCTGTTCACAATTAGGTTGCACCTGATTCATGCCATGATATTTTCAGTTACATGATAAGGTTGTGAAAATTGGACATTGGATATAGGAGACAAAAGAATTGATGCTTTTGAATTATGGTGCTGGAAACAAGTATTGAATATACCATGGACTGCAAAATCAACCAACAGACCTGTCCTGGAAGACATGCAACCAGAGTGTTCCTTGGAAGCAAGGATTGCTAGACCACATATTACATATTTTGGATATGGTGCCAGGAGGGATCAATCTCTGGAGAAGGACATCATGTTCTGGGGGAGTGGCAGGGCAAAAAGAAAGAAAGAAAGAAAAACCTACAACTAGGTGGATTGACACAGTGTCTGTAGCAATGAGCTTAAACATGAAAAAGATCATGTGCCTGGCACAGAATCAGGGAGTCTTTTGTTGTGCTGTACATAGCATTGCTATGAGTTCAGCCCCTCCCAATGGCACTAACAACAACAAGACTAAGTATACAGGAAATATTATACATTCACTTTGGCAATTAGAGACTTTCAGTTGAGAGTTAAGCTTGCATTGATGAATTTATGATAGTTGAAACAAAGCAAAGTAATGAGATAAAATTTTAATTTGGTGACAATTGAGGTTATTTTATTTCAATTTAAAGTATTTAATTTCTAAGGGAGCAAAGAATGTCACTTATGCTGGTTTCATCAATAAAATACTCTCTTTACATGGATACATGGAATATAAATATGTGTGTGTAATAAATAAAAATATATACAGAAACACAAAAACTTGTATATAGCCAAAACAATCTTAAACTACACATCTCGTTCAGGTGGGATCATAATACCTGACTTTAGACTATACTACAGGGCTATAATAGCAAAAACAGCTTGGTATTGGCACAAAAATATACTTAAAGTACAATGAGACAGAATTGAAGATCCAGAGATACACCCACACAAGTACAGTCACCTGATGATTGATAAAGGGGCTAACGATACTCAATGGAGAAAATATAGCCTCTTCAACAAATGGTGCTAGGAAAACTGGATATCCATCTGCAGAAAATTGAAAATAGGCCCATATCTCTCAATTTGCATAAGAGTCAAATTGAAATGGATAAGAGATCTCAACATAAAATCAGAAAACTTAAAACTACTTAAAAAATAGATAAGAAACATCCTCCAACACATAGGCACAGGAAAGTATTTTCGTAATAATACTTCAATCACCCAGAAAAATGGCACTAACTATTGACAAATGCGACTATATGAAATTAAAAACTTCTTTTTTGTACAGCAAATGAAATAATCAACATGGTTAAGGAAGAGCCTACTGAATGGGAGAAAATCTTCACATCCTACACATTTGAGAGAAGACTGATTTTTAGAATTTACAAAGAACTTAAGAAAGAAAATCCTAAGACAACAAATAACCCAATACATAGGTGAGTAAAGGAAATAAATAGACAGTTCACAAATGAAGAAGTTCTTAGTTCTAAGAAACATATAAAAAATTGCTTAGCTGGGCACAGTGGTCTATGCCTTTAATCCTAGCAACTCAGGAGGTAGAAATAGGAGGATCAAAGTTTCGAGGCCAGGGGCAGCCTGTGTAACTTCATGAGACCCTGTCTCAAAATAATTGATAATAATAATA
Source organism: Pedetes capensis (assembly GCA_007922755.1). Lineage (NCBI taxonomy): Eukaryota > Metazoa > Chordata > Mammalia > Rodentia > Pedetidae > Pedetes > Pedetes capensis. The sequence continues at coordinate 8,990 of VMDO01007479.1, read as the reverse complement.
ATAATAATCTCAATATCCCTAGCCATTAAGGAAATGCAAATCAAAACAACACTGAGATTCCATCTAACTCTAGTAAAAATGCTCAAGATCAACAAAACAAATATCAAACAATGCTGGAGAGGATGCAGCGAAAAAGGAAGACTTTTACATTGCTGGCAGGACCATAAATTAGTTCAGCTACTTTGGAAATAAATATGGAGATACCTCAAAAAATGAAGAATAGAACTGTTATATAATCCAGCTATACCACTCCTGATAATATACCCATAGGGTGATAAGTCATCATACCACAGAGAGAGGAGACACTTGCACCTATTACTTAATGCAGAACTCATTGCAGCTGCAAGGATGTGGAACCAAAGTGTCCATCAATAGAATAGATTAAAAAATTGGTTATACATATACAATGGAATATTACTCAGCAATTAAAAAGAATTAACTAATGTCATTTGCAGCAAAATGAATGGAACTGGAGAATATCATCTTAAGCAAATGAACATAGACTCAAAAACAGAAATACCTTGTGTTCTCACTCATATGTGGGAGCTGAATCTTACTTAAAGGAAGAAAAAAAATATACATGAGTAGATATATAAAAATGGACAATTAAATTTAGCAAAGGAGAGAAAATATAAGCAGAGTAGAAGGAAGGGAGAGGAGACTTTCAAAGGGAAGCAAAAGTGGAAGGTGGGAAGGTGAGGGGAAGTAATGTAAAGGGATAGAGGAGGAGAGGATAATCTCAAGGTAAGTAATACAACTTCATGACTACATGGGAAAAATGTTGTTGTAAAATAGGGGACTATAACCCATAAATGCATATGATGTTTACTACATATTAATCAAAAGTTTCCATAGATTTTATAAGTCAATGAAAGTTTAACCAAAGGTGATATAATAGTTGCACAATGGAAAAAGAAAAATGCTGTTTTACTCTGTACCCCACCATTAATCAATAAATTATATATATTTAATATATATATATATATGTGTGTATATATATGTCATAAAGGTATATTTTTTCCTGAGTTACTATGACAACATACCATTCATATCTATAAATAAAAATAGTGTAAATATTTTTCTGTCCCAATGAAACATGTACACCATAAAGATTTTAATAGTATAGATCCACTTTTGTGTATCATGAGCAGTAGAGGAAAGTATGGTATGATTAGTAAAGTGAGTCATGTGCAATCTAGCCTTTAATAAGTTATCATTGGAATTATTATGTGTCAGTCACTGTTATATGTATATATTTTATCTCATATTGTATCATTCTTTACAATTTCCACATACTATTTACATTTTTTCACCAACACAAAGAGCACAACAAAAACTATACACGTGGAATTCACCAGATGGAATACACAGGAACTAAATTGACTATGTTTATGGAAATATATGCTAAAAAGTCTCAATATCAGAAATCAGAATAAGACTAGGGGCTGATTGTGGGTCCAACCATCAATTGCTCATATGCAGGTTCAAACTGAAATTGAAGAATATTAGAACGAGTGTATGGGAGCCAAGGTATGACCTTAAGTATATCCCACTTGAGTTTAGACACCATCTCAAGAACAGATTTGATGCATTAGGCATTAATGATTGAAGACCATATGAGTTGAGACATGACATAAAAAAATATCATACATAAGGAAAATAAAAGGTTATTTAAGAGAGGATAAATGAAAAGAGCAAATTAAAAAGCAGGAAACTCTGAAACTTGCCCTTGAATGTCAGGCAGATAAAGTAAAAGGAAGACATGATGAAGTTAAAGAATTAAAAAGAAGATATCAAAGGGCATCTTGAGAAGACAGAATCAAATATTATAATGACATGTGCAAAGATCTGGAGATAGAAAATCAAAAGGGAAAAACACTCTGTTTTTCTCAAGTTTAAAGAATTGAAAGAAAAATTCAAGCCTTGAGTGGCTATAGTGAAGGATTCTACAGGGAAAATATTAAAAGATGCAGCAAACATCAAAAGAAGATGAAAAGAATACAGAGTGATTATACCAAAAAGAATTGGTGGATGATTAACCGTTTTAAGAGGTAGCATATGACCACAAACCAATGATACTGAATGAAGAAGTGAAAGCTCCCTTGAAGGCATTGGTGAATCACAAGCCTACAGGAATTGATAAAGTACCAATTGAGATGTTTCAACAAATAGATGCAACAGTGGAGATACTCACCTATCTATGCTAAGAGAGTTGGAAAACAGCTCCCTGGTGAACACACTGGAAGAGATCCATATTTGTGCCTATTTCCAAGAAAGGGGATCCAACCAAATGCAGAAATTATCAAACAATATCATTAATATCACATGCAAGTAAAATGTTGTTAAAGATCATTCAAAAGTTACTGCAGCATTATATTGACTGGAAACTGCCAGAAAATCAAGCCAGATTCACAAGAGGACATGGAAACAGGGACATCATTGAGGATGTCAGATGGATATTAGCCAAAAGCAGAGAATACCAAAAAGATATCTATCTATGTTTTATTGAGTATGCAAAGACATTTGACTTTGTGGATCATAACAAATTATGGATAATATCACAAAGAATGGGAATACCAGAACACTTAATTGCACTAATAAGGAATCTGTACATGAACCAAAAGGCATTCATTTCAACAGAACAAGGAAACATTGCTTGGTTTAAAGTCAGGAAAGGTGTGCATCACCATACCTCTTCAATCTCTATGCAGAGCAAATAATCTGAGAAGCTGAACTTTCTGAAGAAGAATGTGGTATCAGGATTGGAGGGAGATTCATTAACAACCTGTGTTATACAGATGACACAACCTTGCTTATTGAAAGTGAAGAGGATTTTAAATATTTACTGGTGAAGATCTAAGAACATAGCCTTCAGTATGGATTGTTATCAAGAAAATAACAATTCTTATGACTGAATCAGTACGCAACTTCATGATAAATGGAGAAAAGATTGAGGTTGTCCAAGATTTTTGCTTTACTTGGTTTTGTAATCAATGCTCATGGAAGTAGCAGTCAAGAAATCAAGACAGATTGATTGGGAAAAGCTGTTGCAAAGGACCTCTTTAAAGTTTTGAAAAGTAAAGATGTCACATTGAAGATAAAGATGTGCCTTTGTAGTTTCTGTTGTATCATATGTTTGTAAAAGATGGATAGCAAATAAAGAAAACAAAAGAAAAATTGGTACTTTTGAACTATGATACTGTAAATGAATATTGAATTTACAACAGACTGCCAAAAGAACCAACAGATCTGCCCTAGAAGAAACGCCACCAGAGTGATCCTTGGAAGCAAGGATGGCTAGACTTTGTATTATGTATTTTGGACATGTAGTCAGAAGGGATTGATCCCTGGAAATGGAGATTATGCTTGGGAGAGTGGCACGTCAAGCAAAAAACTGAATACCCTCAACTAGATGGATTGACAGTGTTTGCAACAATGAGCTTAAACATAAAAATCATGTGCATGGCACAGAATTCCATAGTGCTTCATTTTGCTGTACACAGGGTCGGTATGAGTCATGAGTCAGACTCAACTCATTGGCACCTAACAACAACATTTACTTTTGTGCTATAGTTTGGGCCTGAAAACAAAAGAACCATGTGTTAACACATCCACTCATTGACACTATAGGGAGAGAGAAGGGCCTAGTTGATGAAAGTTGGGCCATTTTAGACATGTCCTTGAAGGATGTAGTAGGACCCCAGCCTCCTCTCTCTTGTCATACCAATAGAGAGCTGAGTGTGTCATTTAGTCTTTACAGTGGATAAAAGCAGTGGATAAAAATTTTTTAAAAATTATAAAAAGATAAACTGAAGTGTCTCTTCCAGTCTTGACCCCTATCTGACTTGTTTGTTGTTATTGTTGTTAGGTGCCATCGAGTAGCGACCCTCAGAGGGTTTTCAATGGCTGACTATTTTGGGATTGCCTTGGGAGTGAATTGTCACATCCTTCATCCCACTTGTGTGGTGCTGGGAATTGAACTTGGGACCTCAGAGACTGCAGAGGAGCACTCTACCAACTTTGCTAAATACCAGCCCATCTGACTTGTACTCTTTCATTACCCTTATTAGATAGCCACTATGTTGTTGTTGTTAGGTGCCATCGAGTCAGTATCTGACTCAGCAACCCTATGTACAATAGGTGAAACGTTACTGTCAGTGCTTCTTTGCTATTCATAAAGTTTTCAATGGCAGATTGATTTTTTGGGAGTGGGTTGCCAGGTCTATCTCCCAAGCAAACAGTATCTGGTGTTCCCAGGCAGTCTCCCATACAAGCACTAGCCTTGCCAAACCCTGCTTAGCTTCCAAGATCTGATGGGATCGGATGCCACAGGGCCATGGCTGTAGGCTCAGATAATCACTCTGGTTAGTGTTTTATATCCTTTCAAATATTTTTAGATGAGTAGTTCTCCTTTGTTAATACAAATAGCAACATTTTAGGGTTTTCTTTAGTAATACATATAAACACTTCTAATTTTTTAGGTTATTTTAAAAATTTTAATATAAATAATGCTGATATGAATAATTTTGTAAACATATGCTTGTTTTGCAGATATAACAATTGTAAGATAATTTCCCTTAATTAGAATTGCTGGGTCAGAAAGCATATTCATCTTAATTTTCCAAGGTATTGATCAATTCTCTTTACTAGGCCCTGGGTTCAACACACAATACTGCAAAAAAAAAATTATTTTTTGGTATCCTTTGTTGATATTTCTATTCTGTTGATCTTTTTCTAAGTGATTTTTTTGGAGGTATGTTAGACAGTACAATATACACTACAAGTATTACTCCTTTAGGGCTGCGGGTGTAGCTGAGGGTGAGGCCCTGGGATGGAGCCAAAGCAAAAAAGAGGGGAGGAGAGAGAGAGAGAAAGAGAGAGAGAGGAGGGAGACAGAAAAAAAAGAGAATGAGAATGAAAGGGAAAGAAAGAAAAAATAGTTATTTTGTTTTGTCAATTACTTTTAACTCTGTTTATGATTCTTTCTGGTGCAAAATGTTTTGATTTTATGTATTCAAATTTATCTCTTACCCATCCATGCTTTCTGATTTTGAGTACTTAGGAAATCCCGAAGCACTCAGCCATTGAAAACTCTATGAGGGTCGCTATGAGTCAGATATAGACCCGACGGCACCTAACAAAAACAACAAAGTTTATCCAAAACAAACAAATAAAAAACTGTATTATAGTCAAGCAAGAAATGTATTTCAACAGGATGTGTGTGAAAATAAAAGTTAAGAGATGATTTACAGAGTTAAGCAAGGGCAAGGGCAGTAAAGAGCAACACTGAGTCACCCAGGGACTGGCCTTAGTAAGAAGGCATTATCTGCCTTTGTCAGAAGGGACAAGAAGAAATATACTGGACCCCAGTGAGAACTGAAAAGGAGCCACCTTAAAAAGAGTTAAGCATGGCTATTACTGACTTTTCTATAGAATCTTAGAATGAGCATGTCTATTTAAAATGCAAAATAAGCCTGGTATTTCACCACTTTTATTATATTGACTATCTTAAGAAGAATTGTCTGTATGAATTTATGTCTTCCTATGAAAAACTATGACTGCAGCCGTACTACTGTGGCATCAAATCTCAGAAGCTAAGCAGGGTCCTGCCTGGTTAGTACTTGGATGGGAGGCTTAGGAGAAGGACCCTGCATCCCACTCCTAAAAAACAATCAGCCATTGAAAACCCTATGAATAGCAGAGAAGCACTAGCAATACTATTTCACTTGTTGTACACAGGGTCGCTATGAGTCAGACATTGACTTGACGGCACCTAACAACAACATGAAAAACTGTACAATCTTTCAATTGCTCACATCATAATTTTCATGCTTCTGTTAGTTTCATGATTTTTTTTATGTAAGTCTTACATGATTTCTGCCACATAGGGAAGGATATTTGACCTCTACTCCTACCATTCTCCTTTACCACTGTTGCTTTTCTTTCTTTCTTTCTTTCTTTCTTTCTTTCTTTCTTTTTTTTTTTTTTTTCTCTGTTCTGGGAGGTTGAACCAAGCTGTACCGTACCATTGAACTGCCCCCAACTCCTTCCCCCCCCCTTTTTTTTACTTTGTATTTTAAGATAGGGTCTTGCTAAATTGCTCAGGCTGCCTCTGGTCTGGAGCTTGCAATCCACCTGCCTCTGCCTCCTCAGTCATTGATATTACAGACATGTACCACCATACCCAGCTCTTATTGTTGCTTATATAAATACTTGGTTTTCTCCCCCATCTCCTCTAAAGTGCAATTCACTGATTAATTGAAAGCCATTGCACTTGGAGTTGCATTTCAGACTGAACCTTTTCAGGAACTCAGGCTAATGAACGGTCACCAGTGAATTCTTTTCTTGCCCTCTGTTTACTTTGCTATCAGATTTGGCCAATCTCAACTAATGCAGGAAAAGAGACCCCAAAGTATTTTGATTATTTCCTCAATATTTACATTTTAATTATGAAAGGATGTGCATACTTATTGTACAAAAACCCCATGGAAACAAAAAAATATTAGTTACCAGTAATACATTAAATGAAAAGTAGAGATCCATACCACTTCTAGAAATAATTGCTCACTTAATTTTTATATTTTCACAGTCTATGAATCTTTTGAAAAATAGTCTCAAATATATCGCAGGAAAATAGAGCATATACATAAATAAATACAAGGTCTTTGAAACTACATATTTCAGCTCTTGTTTATGTTTATTGGAGAACAATTTGAACAAAATTGATTCTGTTACTTTAAAAGTAACACGTTTTAATTACATAAATGTCAGCTCCTTGAAGAGAAAAATTATGTTGATTATTTAAATTACTTTCAGGTCCACATAGTGTATTTCTATCCAAAGAAGTAGAATAGTTTACCATAGATAACTTTATGTCACTTCATCAATCCCAGAATTTTCTGAGGCTGTGCTGACAGTACAGGATGCCGCTGCCATCTAGTGGCTGATATCAATATCTACAGCTAGATTAACTAGGCAATACTTTTTTTCAGGATTTTTTTGGTTTGTGTTTTATTAAATTTTTATCTATATGCATTAGTGGGGTATAGAGTAATAAGACTGTTGATATATCCATTATGTAACTATTAAATCAGTTTTGCTTACATTCCCGTCTCCTTAAACACTTTACAGAACAGAATAAATGAAAAAAAAATAAGAATGTTAATTAACATGTAAGGACAGTCATATGCAACCATGGATTCTACCTTGATTGATTTTTTCTTTATTTTTTCTTATTTTTTTCATATTTTGATAGGGTTTCATCCTGTGTTTTGCATTTTTATCTCCTTTTTTACCCCTATACATTATTCCCCCTCTCCCTCTTTTCTCCACTCCCTCCCCTCTCATTTTGGGGACACTTGTATTTTCCATTCTTAGATAAGTATGATTGTACATTTGTATATATGTTGGAATATGTATGTATAATTTTTTTCCTTTAAGGTAGATTTAGCTTCCACATGTGAGTGAGAACATGCAATATTTCTGTTTTTAAATCTGGGTTATTTTGTTTAAAATGATGCTCTTAAGTTCCATTTTGCTGCAAATGACATCACTTCATTCTTCTTGCTGAATAATATTTTGTTGTGCATAAGTAATGCAATTTTTTAATCCAATCCTCTGATGATGGACATCGGGATTGATTCCACATCCTTACAATTGTGAAGAGTGCTGTATTAATTATGGAAGTGCAGGTGTCCCTGTGGTATGATGACTTATCTTCCTTTAGGTATATTCCTAAAAGTAGTATAACATATCAAGGCAATGTTATTTCATCTTTGGATTTCTAGCTTCAAGTATAATGGAAATTGCATGTAATCAGAAAGTTTAAAGATAGTAAGGTATATTAATTACATGGATTTTTATTATGTTCCATGAGAGTGAATGAATGAAGTTTTATTTTTATTCAATTCAAATAAATATGGAAATTAAAATTTCAAGAATGTTTAAAAATAATTCATAAAACATTTTCTTAGCAACAACTAAGTTCCAAACATTGTACTTATCATTGCACACATACAGTTAAATAAGAGATAGACTTTACCATCAAGGATCTCACACTATAATAACACTATCACAAAGTACACACCACACAAAATGACAAATACAAAGAAAGTACAGAGGGAAAGAGTAAATATCTTCATTCTCTCCATTCTTGACAAATTTCAGACAGATTTTCCTCTACAGTTGTATTATTCCCTCCAATGCTTGATAAATTTAACAGAGCTTGGTGGAAGAGAAGACTTTAAATTAGTTTTCTCATTTTGAGACTATTCCTCACAGAAATTTCTTTATTCATTGTACCTTTTTCATTAATTTCAACAGTGTGCTAATCCATAATATCACATCCATGAAAGAAGTGCACCAATAAATTTTATAATCTTATATACTTTTACTATTGTTCCTATTCCAGATTGGAATTCTGTGCTAACTTCTGAACTAATTGGAAGAGATCTATCTCCTTTAGGATCATATGCTTTCTCTGGCCATTCTAATTCCTGGGTAAAAACATGTTTCAGAAAAAGAAGAAATCTTGAGCACCAACATAGCCTTCCTTCTTGTACCCACTGATTTACATATATCACCACTGTGGAGACCTCTCTCCTAAAACTTTTCCCTCCAATGGATATAAATACCATCCACAATCACACTCCAGTCTGTCACACTCCATTGGACTTTGTACTCTGGTTCATAAACACTCTGGGTGGGAGAGGGGCTCTACAGATGATTCAGTTCCCTCAGGTCTCTCCTTGCTCCTCTTTTCTTCCCAGTCTCCCAGCTCATAAAAGCAGAAAGTTGATTTTCCTGCATGGGTGGGAAAAGCTTTTGAAAAAGACAATATCTGAGCTAGATTTTAAAGGAAAAATCTCAGATTTCTCAAAAGGAGATAATAGCACTTTTTTAAGGGGGAAAAGCAGGTAAGGACATTTAACTATTATATTAACTATTAACTATATATTTATATAATAGTTAAATACATATTCATAAATATA
>VMDO01007478.1:28597-91082 GCA_007922755.1 Pedetes capensis | reverse complement strand
AAGAACAAAGGTGTCAGTTTTTCATCGTGTTTGTATTTGGTAGAGGCCAGAGCCTGCAGCTGTAGCCCTGTGGCATCCGATCCCGTCAGATCTCCGAAGCTAAGCACGGTCGGGCCTGGTTAGTACCTGGATGGGAGACCGCCTGGGAACACCAGAAGCTGTAGGCTTGGGAGAAGGACCTGGCAACCCCCTCCCAAAAAGCAATCTGCCATTGAAAACCCTATGAACAGCAGAGAAGCACTGACAATAGTGTTTCCCCTGTTGTACAGAGGGTCGCTATGAGTGGGATACCGACTCGACGGCACCTAACAACAACAACCAGGGCCAGATGCTTTGAGGCCCATCCTCTGCTAAATCCAGAAGTCATTCCCAGAGTAGAGTATTGAGATTAATACTGCTCAAAAGGTTCAACTGTGTTCTTAGTTGATCTCATGGCTTCAAATAAGTTTTATACTCCCTATACTCATTTTCCTCCTCTAAATTCCAAATTGCTTTTATGTGAAGAAATATACTGCTTTACCTTGTCTCAGACATAGAATCTGTGGCTTCATTTGCCCTTTCAGGTGCCCACCCAAGTTTCTGCATGTGCCTTCCTTATACCACAGTGGCAAAGAGAAAGACTTGGTTCATTTTGTTGCACAAGTGATCGGAGGTTGGGTGCCTTGGCTCACACCTATAATCTCAGTAACGCAGGAGACCAAGGCAGGAGGATCACAAGTTTGAGGCCTGAGGCAGCCTGTGTTACTTAGCAGGATCCTGTCTCAAAATAAAAAATAGAGAGCTGGGCACAGTGGCTCACACCTGTAATCCCAGTGACTCAGGAGGCAGAGGCAGGAGGATTGCAAATTCGAGACCAGAGGTAGTCTGTGTAATTTAGTGAGACCCTGTCTCAAAAAAGTAAAAAAAAAAAAAAAAAAAGGGCTGGGGCTGCAGCTCAGTGGTATAGCACTTGCAAAGCAAGCAAGTGTGAGGTCCTTGGTTCAACCCCCAGTCCCACAATAAATAAATAAATAAATAAGTAAATAATAGGAAAAGAGCTGAAGTTGTAACTCAGTGATAGAGCACTTGTAACATGTATGAGACCCTGGGTTCAATCCCCGAGTACCATGTTAAAAAGAAAAAAGTGATCTGAGGTTATTGAACAAGAAACTGAAAAACTTTCTGAAACAGAAATTCATTAAACTGTAGCTCTGTTCGCTTTTTGTCAATGGCCAGCATTGTACATTTCAGTCCAACTCAGGGAGTATTGGGAATGTAGCTGGTATCCAAGTTGCCTGACAAATGTCTGATATAAAAAAGTGAATGAGAGAGCTGGGTGCGGTGGCATACGCCTGTAATCCCAGAGGCTTGGGAGGCGGAGGCAGGAGGATCGGAGGCAGGAGGATCGCAAGTTCAAGACCAGAGTCTGCATAGCTTAGCGAAACCCTGTCTCAAAAAGTAAAAGAAATGGACTGAGGGTGCAGCTCAGTGGTCCAGCACTTGCAGAGCATGCAAGCGTGAGGCCCTGGGTTCAACTCACAGTACCACACACACAAAAAAGTGAATGGCACATGGCTGCAATCCCAGCATTCTAGAGGCTGAAGCAGGAAGGTCTCCAGTTTGGGGCCCACCTGGGCTACATGGCAAGACCCAGTTTCAAAGCAAGCAAGCAAGCACAGAAGTGAATGAAGGTGTATTGAAAGAATATATTGTCAGGTATTGCACCATAGCTGGGGTGAGGAACATGAGATTTTCAACCTTCAGATTAACTCATTTCTTGAATATTTGAGGCATTTGTTAACCGATTTGCAAAATTTTTGAACCGGTATGTCCTCTACAGGGGTATTTTCTTACATCATGGACATTCCCTCAGTAACACTTGAGTAAATAAATGGATATTCTTGAAAGGGCTTCTAGGCATTGAACAGGACAAGACTAAACGTGCCACTTGTTGAAATGCTGAAAGATTTGAGTTCCAAAGGAAAGCTGGCAGAAATGTCCCGGTATTATGTGTGCAAATTGAGGTGGCAGAAACACGTACGAGCCTGCAGTTGTTGGGATTTTTCTCCTTAATAGATAATTGTCCCCCTCCCCCCCTTTTTCTTTTCCTGAGACAAGGTCTCACTGTGGAGATCAGGCTGTCCTTGAACTTGCTGGAGACCAGGTTGGCCTTGAACTCACATCTATCCTCCTGCCTCAGCTTTTGAGAATTTGATTTTTTTTAGAGACTTTTTTCGTTGTGGCAAAATACAAACAAAATGTAATATTATAACCATTTTAAGTGTACATTCCAGTAACATCTCCACCACTTATCTCCCAGGACTTTTTCATCCTCCCAAACTGAACCTCCACTCATTAAACACCAACTCTTCATCCCCCTCCTCTGGGCCTTGGTAACCACTGCCCGCTTCTCTCATATGAGTAGAATTGTGCATTATTTGTCCTTTGGTGTCTGACTTATTTTACTTTAGGGCATTTGATTTTATGCATACTTTCCTAAAAGGTTGCTCTTGGACATAGTAATAATCAAAAGCTTAAACCATTGTCCAGAGCCCTAAGTCTAGAATTCTGCATCCAAGAGGGCTATGGTTTTAATTACCCTAAGTCACTAAAGCTCAGTTGGTAGAGCACTGCTCTGCAGTCTCTGAGGTCCCGAGTTCAATTCCCAGCACCACAAAAATGGGAGAAGGTCCTGGCAATCCACTCCCCGGGCAATCCCGAAACAGTCAGCCATTGATATGAAGGTCGTTATGAGTCGGATTTGGGAGAAGGACCTAGCAACCCCCTCCCAAAATCAATCTGCCATTGAAAACCCTATGAACAGCAGAGAAGCACTGACAATAGTGTTTCCCCTGTTGTACAGAGGGTCGCTATGAGTGGGATACCGACTCGACGGCACCTAACAACAACAACAACATGAGTCGGATACCCACTCGATGGCACCTAACAACAACTAACAAGTCACTAAAAAGGAGCTGCATCTTTGAGGAAGAATACCATGTTCAGTTTTGTTGTTGTTATTGTTTAATATTCCCATTATAAGAACATTCCTCATACATGAAACTTTAACATTTCTTTAAAATTCCACTTTTTTGCTGCTACTCTTCCTCTTCTGGTTGGGGGGATCGTTTGCTGTGTTATTGGCTTCCAGTGTCTCTGCAGGGCTTGAGGGAAGTTTAGCTGCCCTGCGTATTGGAATCAAGTTTGGCATTCTGTAAGGTTGTTCTCCGAAAGCATTGGTGAAGTACTTGTCTTAACCTACTTTCCTTAATATTTAACCCTGGACTTTGTGAGCCTGCTCCCACCTGCAGCAGCATCCTAGGGTCCTCATCTGGAATCTAACTAGAGTTCCCAAGGGAGGAGGACACCCCTCCTTCAGAAAGAGATCCCAATCAGTGGGGAGAAATAACATGATATTTAAATATCAGAGTTAGTATAAAAATACAGATTTTTCCCATTTCACAACAAGACATTTCCCATGCATTGAGGAGACGTCTTTAGAATTGGTGCTTTCAGGGTTTCCTAAGATGGTTTGCTCCACTGTGAGGGCTGTGCCATGTGGTGGACTTGGAGAGGCAGAGGTGGGAACACTGAGCTGGAGTTGGTGTGTGGCTTTCTGTTTGCACATCCCCGTTTACCTATTCATAATCATGGATCCCTTCTGACGTGATCCCAGGAAGTCACATAGAGCAGCACCTCATTACCTCACCTGGCAGAGAACAAGCATAATGGACCTTTTGACAGTCAGTAAAAGATGTCATTGGCATGTGTCATGATGACAGAGGGCCACAACTAGAGCCACATGTGGCTGATTCCCGGGTCGGCCATGTGCCTTGCAAGCTGCAAAGTGTGTGCTCTGAAGCAGCTGGTCCTGCACCACTGTCTCCTGCAATTCCTTCTCAGAGTCTGCGTGCTGCCTTCTTAAGAACTAATCGAAGAGGGACCCAGTCCCTACCTTGTTCTTGTACATCTTGTGTCATGAAAACATATTTTTCTTTTAAGCAAAATTGAAAGAAGGGGAGGGAGGGAGGGAAGGAGGGAGGGAGGGAGGGAGAGAGAGAGAGAGAGAGAGAGAGAGAGAGAGAGAGAGAGAGAGAGAGAAAAGGGGGGAGGGAAGGTTGCCATCCAGTGGAGGAAGGAGTAATTTCCAGCTTCATTCAGGAAAAAATGCAGGCTGAAATATGCTTAACTCTTTTAACTTGGCTGGGGATTTTTATCACCATATGGGTTTTTTTCGTGACATCCGGAGCCAAATGGGTGCAGTGTGCCTTTAAGGAAAGAGGTGCCTCACCAAACTTCGCTGTAGTTGTATCTCACCGTTTAGGTAGGGAAGGAAAGTGTTAATTTCTTATTTGTACACTTTTTTTCCCCCGACTTCCTTCCTATTCACTTCATTAAATCTAGAGGCAGTTCAGCATGGGAGCCGTCTGTATGTTGAATTAGGGCTCGCACTCTTGCGCAACACGTCACCAGTCGGAAACTGGGGGTTTGCTTCTGTGATTTATTTCATTATTGTGCTGGTAAAAGGTTTGGAAGGGAATTCTTTTTGGGGGTAGTACTTTTAGCATTGTGTAGCAAGTTTTTTTTGTTTTGTTTTGCTTTTGTTTTTTTTTTTTTTGTGCACCCCCCCCCCCAGTTAAGTTGAGTCAGTTGAGTTAGTTTAATAAATAATTTTTTAAATAAAAGAGTAGTTTAAAACCTTCATGGATAATTTTCCTTACAAGCAGGAACTTACTGTACCCTTTAAGTGCGAAAAGCATTGGGAAATATGTAGTGAGTTGATTTCCATTAGAAAAAGACCCTTAGAAATCACAGAGCCTACAGCACTGCATATGGATGTGTTTGGGGTCTTTTGGGAGGAGGGAAGATGTTTTGTAGCTCTCTGCATTCCTGCATAAAACCTTAATTTAAGGGGAATAATGGTCAGTACTTTGTGTTTCCTTGTAATTCCAGAACCTAAATTTAATAAGAATCTGCACGTATTAGCAATTGTAATAAAAATTGTTTCACTAGTTCTGTTTGCAATTTAATTTGTTTTTGCTTCCTAGCTACTCACAGATTTAGAGATTTAAAAAGTCCAAATATCACAAGCTTATGCTTTGTCCCATTTTTTCAGAATTAAAGGGAAGGGGGAGAATAGAAATATTCTTTTCACAACTTCCCCCTCTCTATATATCCCACTGAAACGAAAAACAATGAAAAATTTTCAGCATGAAACTGAAAGTGGTGAAGGGTCACAGTTGTTCGGGATTTTCTTTAAAGAGAAGAATAACATTGTATTAAAATATTTGAAACTGATAATATGCACATTGCTTTTACTTACATGCATCTAATGGAAAAAAAAAATTGTCTTCTATGATAAAAATCGTTTTAGACTGCTCCAAAACCATGCAGCATATTTTTTTTTATTAAAAAGGCACTGAATTGAGGTATAAAATACAAAAAAAGAACATGCCTTGCTTTAATTTTTTAAAATAAATTTGAATGTTAATTTGTTTTCTTATTGGCTTAATCATTAAAATGCGAGCAAGAATCAGAAACCACCTGAGCTAAAATCTCTAATTCTGCTGCCTGGAATAATAAGGGAGAAAAAATATGATAAGTAGTTGTCAATATTAAAACAGGCTGAAGGAGGAAGGCTTCAGGCCTTGTAGTAGGTAGAATGAAACAGCAGATTTGAGTATCCACAATCCTTTCAGTATTAAATTTTCAGTAAAATAAAATTACTTGTATATGAAAACATAGCCTTTCCCAGCTCTCTTTTTTTTCCTGATCAGCTGATGAAGAGACTAGCAGCTCGCTGCTTTGCTGGCTTGTTAATTTTATCCCCACTAACTGTGATTTCCGATAGCCGGCCTGCTGATAGTGGTAAGGTAAATATCCTTTTTCATTGCCGTCTTGAAGATTCAGTAGAACTACATCCCAGGCATGTGTAGGTGTGTAACACATCAAAAGCCGGTGTTCTCCGTATTTCTGTGTGCAACTGGGTGCTTGAGGAGAGCAATACCATTAACTGTTGACAGCCGTGCATGCTGTATTTATTATTAGCATGTTCAGCCTCCAAGATATGCGAGACAATTTCCTTTTCTTAATCTTCGCTTAGCTGCAGTGTGTTTAGCTGTATAGTGGGTGTCCTGCTTTTAGGCAAATGAATATTAATGAAATAATGTGGAGCTTTTCTTTTTCTCTTTTTTCTTTTTCCTCATAACTCATCAGATCTCGCCTCCTTCATAGTGGTTATCTGAACACTGTAGGATCGTGGTGGAAATTGTCTTTTGATTATTAAGGCCTGGGCTCAGTGTCCCTTAGGATTCTGTCTCTGTGCATGTTGCTTCTATGGATTTGCACATTGGAGGATGCATAGGAAACATTTTTTAAATCCCACTGGCATTTTTAACATGCCAGGTTGTTTTGTGTTCTGTACCAGGTTTTCTTCACAAAACCTTTCTTTTTCAGGAGGTATTGTACATAAGTGAAAGAAATTATGTCTGAGCTGTAATCACTCTTTATATTGATTGTTATACTCACATGATCATAAATATTAGCCATGTTTGGTGCTGTGGAGAAATGAAGGTAATTGCCTTATGATTAGAGCTCTTTCAGCTACGAGAAAGGATTGATTAGCATTTGCATACTGGAGGCAATATTGAGAGGCAGGAGGAACAAATAACAACATCAGTTATTTTGTGTGAGAAAGCAATCTTAAAATGTAATTTAAAGATTTTTTTTAAGAAAATTTCTTTTTCATGGTCAAATTTTCTTTTATCTTTTTTTTTGTTTTTGTTTTTGCATTTTTCTTTTCCCTTTAATTTTTCTTCATAAGTTTAGAGACTTACCAGGAAAAAAAGTTTAAACTTCTGGGTCTGTCACATGGATCTTTTAGCCTTTTATGAACAGGTTTCTTTTATACCTGGTTGTTTTTATAGCTATTTTATTATCTCTCTGCATTAGTGCTGCTGGCTCTGGTTTAAAGCAAGCGTTTGCAGGTAATTGGAAAAAAGTGTTTGTTGTTTGTGAGTGTGTGTGTTCTCTATGGGATGATTTAAGTGTGTTTACCAAGGAATGTGGCTTTGTACTTCCCCGTTTCCTTGTTTACTAATTGCTCCGTTAGAACAAAATCTGGATGGAATTTTGATTTATGTTGTGAATCATGAATAAATTGATATAAAACCTTAAAGAAGAAAAGGTCTTAGCTTGTCTGATTGTATGGATGTATTCTTAGGGGAATTTTTTCTTCACTCACCCCTGGTTTTTTTTTTATCTTTTTCCTATTTACAGTAATGAAACAATTAGGGTCTTTTTATATTGAACTAAAATTTTATGTGGATTCCATCATCTTCAGGCACTTGAATGTATAGATGTTTTAACATTTGTCATCTTTATTATGAGTGTTTTGGGCCCTCAACATATTTTGCGTATGAAATAATTGTGTTAAAGATGCATTTATCCAATATGGTGCTGGCTTTTTATTTTTCTTCTTTGATTACTGTTAATTTTTATTCTTTTTTGTTAATTTCATTTTATTCTAATTATTCAAAATATATCTATATGTCTTTATTTTCCTGTCTTGAATTTTTCTCCTTTGTTTCTGGTTAACAGGCCATTGAAGACGGCAATTTGGAAGAAATGGAAGAGGAAGTACGGCTTAAGAAGAGAAAAAGACGAAGAAATGTGGAAAAAGATCCTGCGAAAGAAGATGTGGAAAAAGCTAAGAAGAGAAGAGGCCGCCCTCCAGCCGAGAAACTATCACCAAATCCCCCCAAACTGACCAAGCAGATGAACGCTATCATCGATACTGTGATAAACTACAAAGATAGGTGAGTGCTTCCCTCCTTCACCTCCATCATCTTCCAGCAAGACAGTGAGAGGTAGAGGTACTACCTATAGAGCCAGACTTAATAGTTGTGCACTTAGGTTTTAAGGTTCTTTCTAATTTGTGTTTTATGGCTTTCTCTCCCAAGGTATGAGTTACCTTGTACCATGTCAAATGGCCACCTTCGCTGTCTTTTATGATAATTCACCATGATTGTCATATATTCTCGAATCTAATCTGCGCTCTTCTCAACAGTTTTAGAGGACTTCAAAATCAGATGTGGATTAGAATTGTTCCTGTGGATTGGATTCGGGTTAGAGCACTCTAACCCACATCTGATTTCTCCAATTTCTTAGCCCTCTAAAACTGTACAAGCCTGCAGCTGTAGCCCTGTGGCATCCGATCCCGTCAGATCTCCGAAGCTAAGCAGGGTCAGGCCTGGTTAGTACCTGGATGGGAGACCGCCTGGGAACACCAGAAGCTGTAGGCTTGGGAGAAGGACCTGGAAACCCCCTCCCAAAAATAAATCTGCCATTGAAAACCCTATGAACAGCAGAGAAGCACCGAAAATATTGTTTCCCCTGTGGTACAGAGGGTCGCTATGAGTCGGATACCGACTCAACAGCACCTAACAACAACAACAAAACTGTACAAAGGAGGCCAGGTAAGGTGGGGCACGCCAGGAATCCCAGCAATTAGGAAGATGGAGGCAGGAGAATTACAAGTTTAAAGCCTGAGGCAGCCTGTGCAATTTAGCAAGACCCTATCTCAAGAGGGGCTGGGGATGCAGCTCAGTGGTAGAACACTTATATGCAGGAGGCCCTTGGTTCAACCCCCAAGTACCACAAAAAATAAATAAAAATAAAACTGTTAAAAGGGTATGGATTAGATTCTAGAGTATATAGCATTTAAGATAGTTGGAAATGAATGTAGATGACACATTTTTTTTTAGTCTAAATTGGAAAAGGATTCTTAAGGACCTCTGAAATACCATCATTGATGTGAATGGGTTAGGATAATGGAGTGAAATTATTTTGTGAGCCTGAATTTCTAGGGAAAAAGGAATCCTAATATATTTGAGGTGTATACTTCAAGTTAAGCCCCTGTTTAAAACCAAACAGATGCTTTCTTGAAACTAGTGTCCCTTCTTTCCTTCTAATACTTCAATTTCTGAGCGCTTCTTTGAGCCATCTCCTTCCTAATCCTGCTACCTAGTCAGTGTAGTATGTCAGCAAATTCACCTCTTTTTCATGGAACTTTTAGAAAAGGATTGGGTGTGAACTGTGAGAAGGCTGTGCTGGAGTCTGCCCAGACCACTTTAAACAGTAGTTATTTGAAAATCAAGACACAGACATTTGAGTCTGTCAGCCAGCCCTATACAGTAGGTAAACTGATTAGGTTCCATGTTGGTTAGTTGATTTTGGTTAACTGATTTGGTTTCTACTTGATAGTCATTTAATGATGTTTTCATTTGAAGACTTCATCTCATTTCTACTGAAAATAGATAGGAAATCAGACATTTTAGTTTCCTCAGTTGCATAGTAGTATTAATCAGTTTTAGTTACCAGCAACTTTTGACATTAACTGGTGTTGCTGTGTATACCTGGATGTGTTTAACACCAATAGCCAAATAGTGATTTTAGTTTTTCATACCCACTTTGGTGCCTGTATTATTTCAGGAAGGAAGAACTTGTTATAAAGATTTAGTAGCATAGATGGGAAAAAACTAGGTAGGCTTGGTGGTACACACATGTAATCCCAGCCTTTGGTAGTCTGAATCAGGAGGTTTGTGAGTTCAAGACCAGCCTGGACTACATAGTGAGTTTTAGGCCAACCTGGGCTACATAGTGAGACCCTGCCTCTAAAAAAGGGAGGTAGGCAAAAAACTTTCTACCATGAAGTTTTATTAAACCTTTGTTAACCATAATGATTTTCAGAAATAGTGAAAGAGTAGGGGTGGGAGGAGATTGATATTTGTGAAAGGGTCAGAATTTCTTGCTCTTCTTTATCTGCCTGGTTTCTTAGGTTCTATGCATACCATCATTAGTATTTTCTTTTAAAAAAAAAATTTGCATCCTCTTTAAGAATTCTGAAGTGGCCACCAAGGGCAGCCCCATTATACTGAATCTGGGTGGGCTCTTTGATGCAGGGGTATGATGGCAAGTAACTCTCTTTCAAGTTAGTCTTCATTCCAAGTTCTGCTTGTAGATTTCCCATAGACAGGAAGCTTGGAATATTACACCTATTTGATCAGCCCCTGGTGTAAAGAAAATTATTACTAAGCATAGAGGATCAGTCTGCACATTCCTCTCACTTTTCTGCCTTTGCCTCGGGAGAGTGTAGCATCTGTTTCTCTGACCAGATGTGCCTTGGTCTTTGACAGGCATTTTGTTCGTTGCTTGTTGAGTGAGGCTGGGGCTGTTATAACACTGAGATGGGCTGAGAAAGTCTGTGGAGATTTAAAACCTGGGCCTTTGATTCCAGGGTGATGGCCGTGCCTCCCTTTAATGACATAACAGCAGTTAGCAACCGATGGGCCACATGTTGCCAGTAGATTGCTTGACTTGTGTTTATATTGGTTTGGGGGAGGAAGAGAGGGAAAGCAAATATGTCAAAAACAAATGCGTAATGTTTTTACATTTCTTGCCCCCTCTTTTGAAAAACTTAAAAATCTGGCAGCACTCTGCCCAAAGGTCATGATAAGCAGGAAGGACGAAGCGGCTGCCCTCTTTATTTAGAGCACCGCGGTCTCAGTTGCCACCATCTCATCACTCGCTGTCATCTCTCCAATATGGCGTGTGATTCCCATTTATCATCCTGCTTCTCCCCCCTCACTCATATTACCTGTGGGTTCCATGGCCTGCTGAGTTTGTGACTTCCTGGTGTACGTGGCTATGGCTGGCCACTTTCCTACAAACTCCTGAAATGCAGGGCAGTATGAGGTTGTATCCCTTGAGCCTCCATGTAGCATAGCACTGCGACTTGGAGCACAAGCTCTTGTCTCCATTTAACTGCCTGCATTTGAGTCCTGACTCTGGTGTTCACTGGCTGTGGGACAGCTGGGTAATTGACTTAATTTCCCTGAGCCTTAATTTCTCTGTCCACACACACAGTGTAGGGATTGCTGCACCTGTCGCTAGAATTGTAGTCATGGATGAGTTCATGTACCCAGGTTCTTTGAAGAGTTTAATGATTAATAATCAGCCTTTCAGACTACTGGTAGTTAATCAGGTGGGGTGAAGGGACCTCTGAGCATTATGAAAGAAATGTCCTTGGACAATACTGGTTTCCATGGTTTTATTTCCAGAAACAGAAAGTGCCGTTTCACTGGGACTGATTATTGAATATGTCTTTAGATATACTCTAGGCAAAGGATGTTTAAATATTTTAGCATGTGGATATTGAATACATTTTTATTTTCTCCTTTTCCTGGTTTTATTTATTTAGTTTTTCCTTTAGAAGTATGCTGAGAAGGCTCATTCTGTTAGTTCCCACATTTAGGTACTTTCTGGAGATCATGTACTAAATTTCCTACCATTGCATGTTTCATGTATATTTCATGTTAGTAATCCTCTAGAAAAAGTACTCACTCTATTTATATTTTGTATTTCTCTTACCAAACTTGATTCTCAAGTAGGAGGCACTCAAATTAGGAGGGCCTTAATTAGACACGGTGTCATATTTTTGGTTCATTTTAGAAAATGCTCCTGGGAAATGTACATCTCACTGTGTTGAGATTTTTTTGCCATTAAAGTCAGTTATTAATATAGTAACTCAGCCTAGCTGGAAAAGAAATACCACCTGTATTAAACTCCCTCCCATCACTTCTATCCAATGTTAGGGGGCTGACAGTCATGTAGATTAGCAGTATATTAAATAAAAACTGTTATCTATATTTAATTGATATATAAGAAGAATTAATTAGTTCTCCTGAGACAGTTGTTTAAAAAAGTTCTTGCATGATTCTGGGATAGATGTGTCCTGATAATTTTAAAAAGAGGTAGGATAATTTAAGTGCCGATTTGTATTCATTGCCAGGCCTCTTTTTTTTTTTTTTTTTAGCAAGTACTTTTAAAAACATGTCCCTAAAGATCTGGGAATTTTGTATGATTCATAAATGGGTGGCTGTCAGAGATATTGCTCCTCTGCTATTCATGGTCTCCATCACTTTATTTCCCCAAATAGAAAACTTTGTATTAAGTAGTTCTGGAAAGCTTTGTTTTGACTTGTTGAATGTGCTTTGCTTTCTGCTTGTTTAGGAGGCTTTGAAAATCAGATTCTCAGTTCATCCAATATTTAACCTAAGACTCTATTGCTTTGAAAAGGGATTCCTCCTAATTTGCATCTGTACTCTTTGAAATTCCCCCAGGATGAGATGTAGAATAAGATGGTGGAGAGTAGGGTCTCCTGAAGCTATTCCAAGTCTAGAGGCATGGCCTGTAGTTCTTTAGATAAAGGCTAGGCAGAGAGACATTCCTAGAGGCATTCTTAAAAGTTGGAAGGGACTTTTGGCTGCACACGGTCTAACTTCCCACAACTCAGATGCTTCCCCCTGTACCACCTCTGACAGACAGCCATCCAGCCTCCACATGAACGGGCCAGCAAATCCTGGCACTTTAGGACAGCTCTAAACACAATAGTTATTTCTCATATTAAAATGGATCCTGCCAGGGGTTGGGGTACATACCCATAATCCTAGCACGCAGGAGGATAGACATGAGTTCAAGACCAGCCTGGTCTGCATAGCCAGGCTGGGCTACAAAGTGAGACTGTGTCTCAAAAAACCTAATAAAATAAATACATACATACATACATACATACATACATACTTAATTTAAAAGGTGGATCCTGTCCTCTGACTTCTAGCTGTTTATTCTACTTGGACCTTCAGAGAATGAATCTAGTCTCATTCCAAGAAATGTCCTTTATAATATTTATAAACAAGCATCTCCAGCTCAGACCCTTCCTCAGGTTGAAACACCTCCCTTTGCTCTCTGAGTGATACTTAGAGCTGGCACTACTGGACCACTTCTGCTTTCTGAATGTCCCATTTAACACATGGCATCCAGAACTCCAGAGGTTTTCTGATGGCTAAGGGTGGTTACTTTGCTCATTCTTGATGCCAAAATTCTGTTAGTAATGCTCAAGAGTATGTCTACTTTTTCCAGCATCCTTGGCATAGATCTAACTTAGAGTGAATCTGTGATTTGTTGAAACCCCTCCCCCACCCAAAACACACAAGTCTTTTCTCTAATGAAAGTTGTCAAGGTTAGACTTAAACTAAGCATTACATTTTTTTTAACAATCACATACTGATTTTGTCCTTATTTCTATGCAGTTCCATCTTACTGCTCTTTTCCCATCCTTACCTACCACTGAATTTTTATTCCTTGTTTAAAAAATGATTTACCTGTTTTCCTAAGGTTTTGTCATCCTAAAATTAGATATATGTATTGCTGAGAAACTTCTAAAGCACAAAGGACAGTGTTCTATGACATGCATCTAGAAATCACTAGTGGTTGACATAAATGTGTTGTTTTTGTTAGGTGCTGTCAAGTCAGATCCAACTCATACCCACCCTATCTACAACAGAATGAAACACTTCCTGACACTGTGCCAAACATATAGACGTTTTTAAGTTTAAGCCCATTGTTGTGGATAGTTGAGGGTCTTCCTTTTTTTTTTTTTTTTTTTTTTGCTTGTTTGTTTACCTATTATTCTCCAAACATGATGTCTTTCTCTAGGGATTGATTCCTCCTGACAAAATGTCCAAAATATATAAGAGGCAGTCTAGCCATCCTTGCTTCCAAAGAATACCCTGGTTGCACTTCTTCTAGGGCATATCTGTTGGTTCTTTTGGCAGTCCATGGTATATTCAATATTTGTCTCTAGCATCATAATTCAAAAGTATCAATTCTTCTCCTGTCTCTCTTATTGAATATCCAGATTTCACAACCATATGAAGCTACTGAAAATACCATGGCATGAGTCAGGCGCACCATGTCTTCAATGTGACATCTTTACTTTTCAACACTTTAAAGAGGTCTTTTGCAACAGCTTTTCCCAGTGCAATGTGTACTTTGATATCTTGATTGCTGCTTCCATGGGTGTTGATTGTAGAATGAAGTAAAACAAAATCTTGGACAACCTCAATCTTTTCTCTGTTTATCATGAAGTTGCTTACTGACCCAGTTGTAAGGACTTGTGTTTTTTTGATGTTGAGTTGCAATCCATATTGAAGGCTGTGTTCATGGATCTTCATCAGTAAATGCTTAAAATTCTCTTCAGTTTCAACAAGCAAAATTGTGTCATCTGCATAATACAGGTTGTTAGTGAGTCTTCCTCCAATCTTGATGCCATGTTCTTCTTCATAAAACCCAGCTCAGATTATTTGCTCAGCATAGAAATTGAAGAAGTACAGTGAAAGGATACAGCCCTGACACCCACCTTTCCTACCTTTAAACCAAGCAGTGTTTCCTTGTTCTGTTTGAATGACTGCCTCCTGGTCCCTGTATAGATTCCTCATGAGTACAGTTAAGTGCTCTGGTATTCCCATTCTTCACAATGTTATCCATAATTTGTGGTGATCCACACAGTCTTCAAATGCCTTTGCATAGTCAATAAAAAATAGACATCTTTCTGCTATTCTCTTCTTTTGGGTAATGTCCACCAGACATCAGCAGTGATGTCTCTGGTTTTACACCATCTTCGGAATCTGGCTTGATTTTTTTCCAGGACTTTCCTGTCTATATACTGGTGCAGTTGCTTTAATGACATGACTATATAAACCAGTAATCCTTAAAGTTGATTAATGTCAATGAACTCATATGGCCAAACTATCATGTCACCCATATTTATCTATCCTTTCTTAAGGTTATCAAGAAAATCTAAAACCAAGATATACCCTGTTTGTAGCCTCTTCCATCCATTAACCTAGAAACCCTGCTGAAAAAGTGAAATGAGGTTACTTTGCAGAGTACTTGGATGTTGAACCCAAGGCCTTGAATATACTTTACCAGTGCTCTACTACTGGATTTATTTTGAGACAGGGTCTTGCTAAGTTGCGCAGGCTGCCTTTGGCCTTGAACTTGCAATCCTCCTACCCCTGCCTCTGCCTCTCAAGTCACTGTGATTACAGGCTTGTGCCACCATGCCAGGCTTGCCATTGCTTTTTCTAAGGTACCTCCTGCTGGTACTTAATAATTATTTATCTGTACTAAATAGCCCCATGACATCTGAATGATTTCTTCTAAGTTTTTAGCAGGGGCCAACAGCAAACACAACAGTCCCAAGTTTCGCTTCTCATTTTGAAATCGGGACATTTGCTTGTTTCCAGGCTTTTGATTCCATTTCTATTCTCTGTCATTTCCTACACATTATTAGCAGAAGCAATCTCCACCCTCTTTCAGGATGTAATTAGTTGGCAACTGGACCCTTGAATTCATTTGAAGTGCCTTGATATGCTCTCTTTTTATCAACTTTCCTATCCGGAGCTTTTCAAATCTGAGCATTGTTCTCCTTCCTGAAGAATCTGAAAGCAGAATATGAGTTGAATTTCCTCACTATTGCCTTATTCACCAATGGGTTGAAGATGCATGATTTGAAGGTGTACTCCATGAAGATCGGCACTGCTGTCTTCACTGGGGGTGAACCTCAGGTCCAGCTTTAAAAATGGATGCAGTGAAGCAGTAGAGGTTAGAGCTCCTGCCTGGCCCATCCCATCAGGGGACACAGTGCTGGCACAGAGTAGGGTGGCAGGGACAGTAGCTTTGTGGCTCATGCCTCCCTGTCTCTCCTCAGGCTCTATTTGTTTGTAAGCTGGGCATGTGTTTATCCAGTCTCTAATTTTAATAAGCTCTCACAGTATCTGTAGGAAGGGGGCTAGTCTTCACCTTTTCTGAACTTGGCTGTCCTTGAATTGGGTAAATTATTTGTTCATCCTAGAAATATTCACTGTGCTGTTCTTAGTTCTAGCACTATACTGCCGAATCTGGTCATAGAGTCAAAACTCAAGGTGACATCCTACTAGCTTATCATGCAGTGGAAGATAGTGCTCTGCTACTGATATTATTGAACCAGGAATTCAGGGAAGGCGGGGTCATGTGAGCCCTACCAGATGAAAACAATATTGTCTGGAGTTTACAGTGGCTTTTTGGGAAAATCGTGTGATCATGATGACATTTTCATGAGAAAATAGAATTGCATTATTTTATAGTACTTTTAAAAAGATTTAGTGTTCTGTAAACCTAACCATACTAATTGTATTTGTTTAATTCCTATACACGCTGAAAGGCAATTTATAGCATTTCCATTATTTCAAATAAGGCTGAGCTGCTATTTTTGAAGGTCCACGTATAATCAATCTGTTCTCCAGAAGGACTGAGCTCACATTTAAAAACATTGCCTTGTACCAAGGTTTTCTCTCTGAGGTGCTCTACTTAAATGTGCGTTGAGATATTTCCTATGTTGAAGACTTTGTCATGTTGATTATTATCTTACAGCTTCAATCCAATGGGCTGTTTAAACTCGTGTGCAAACTGTCTTTCTCAAAATGGATTTGCAGTAACCTGTGTTTGTAAAAATTAAGTCCACATCATTATCTAGCATTCTTTGTTGTTTATACTTTTTTATTTTATTTATTTATTTATTTATTTTTTGCCAGTCAAGATTTCTGACCTATATGTATTCTTTTTTGGAATAATTTGAAGTTATTCTGTTAGAATCTCCTGTGTTCAGAATCTGGCATCCCCATTAAATTGTGATCTCAGATCTTTCTCTGAAGTATTTATACTATGATCTGTAAAACACCTAGAACAGCACCATTCTCGGACTCTTCTTCATTTGCTGTTGCATGTTCTGAGATGACCTCATCTTGCTTTGGCTTCTGTATCCTCTTGGGTACTATTGTCATCAACCCGAAGTCCCAAATGTGAAACAGTGAAAGTCTTCGCAGACTATGGCTCCTTTCTGACATGCATTCAGAAGCAAAGTCCCCTCCACACACCAGTCTCTCCGGGGCACGCTTCCCTCTGCCTCCTCACATACTGTCTACATGAGGACCTCCCACCCCTGGGGTCTGGCTGGGGATAGCTGGTGCCTGTCTGGGTATCCTCCCTCCAGTCTGTTCCTCACTCTGCCTTCTTTCTGAGGCACCCATCTGATCACATCATCCTGTTACTTAAGAACTTTTGGTAGCTTCCTGTTGCCTACCCAGTGATGATCAGATTTCTTGGCACAGGAAATGCAGTCTATCACATTCTGAACCTAACAATCTTCCCATCTTGTTTTCTAGCATGTCCCTCTCATTCTCCCTTGTATTCTAGGCACTCTAACTAGTTCTGTATATTTGGAGTATTGCATGCACTTCCATGCCTCCACTCCTTGGTATTCAGTGTCTCCTGTCTGAATGCCTCCCGCTCTAAGACAGAGCAGACAGCAGCCCTATGGAGGCCCTGGGCTGTGGGTAGGCCCTGTGTACCAGAGGGCCCCACCTTGGTTTAGAGTAAGATCTGGATGGCATAGAAGGTTTTCCCAGGATGTATCCAACCTGATAGCTACTCCTCTGCCAGCTCGCACAGACATACCCACGTCACAAAGACACACCCATGTCACCGTGTTGGAAATCCTCACCTGAAAAGGTTTCCATAGAGGCCTGTGGGAGGGTTGAGGCCACATGTGGTGGTTTATTTTCCTTTCCAGTTGAAGATCACTCATTCAGTAGTCTATTCAAAAAGAATAAATTTCCAGGAAGCAGAGCAGCAATTGGCTGCTATACCAAAGCTACTTCATCCTAGTTCATGGTCCCAACAACTGACTGAGGTAAGTATTATCCCCATGGTACAAATCAAGAGCTGGACCCAGCTGATGTCACTTTCTTTCTGAAGATCATGCACATCCCTAGCAAGTGGCTGCCAGTCCTCTATTCTTCTAGAACATGAATGGGACATATGTAGCGGGAAATGGGATGAGGGGAGGAGAGACAAGCAGGAGAAGTCCGAGTGAAGTTAGGAAATCCATTTTATTGTCCACTTTCGGAGAACTGTATATTTTTTCAGCAGACGGTTCCAAGTGACACCCGATGTGATCTTCCCTACAAGATAGGCGTGTGAGGAAACTCGGGTTTGGAGAGTAAAATGAATTCCCCCAGGTCACCTAGCCTGGGAGGAAGGAGCTGGGCTGCGGGGAGGACCCAGGTCTTCTGACTGTAGTGTTCTTTCTACTCTACCGCAGGTGTAACGTGGAGAAGGTGCCCAGTAATTCTCAGTTGGAAATAGAAGGAAACAGGTCAGGAACTGTCTTGTATTCCTGTGTCTCTAAATACAGGTATCCCTCCATACGTGAAACAAAGCGATGTGTAGAATCAGCCTTTGGAAGCAAATGTCTCTGGCCACGCCCTCATTTGGCCCTATTTGGAGTGGGGAATACAGGCACACGTTTATAAACCCCTGCCATGCTTTTGAAGTTGGTTGTGCTGTGTCTTAATCCGGGAGCATCCACGCGGTACATGCACGCCTTACAAAGGTGGCAGGGGCCATCATCTGAAAGCCTGCCTGACCTGAAGCGCCTCAGAGATGGGTTTCTGCTGCCTCCCCTCCCTTCCAGAGCAGCTTCTGTTGTTTGTTCTGTGGGCCTCTTAACTCTATGCTGTCATGGTGTAGAAGCTTAATGCAAAGCACCTGTGGAGACTTGATCTGCTCCACATGTAGCCGAGTGCATGTTCGTGCTGTTCTGCAGCGCAGCCTGGAGCCAATCACAGCTGGTGTGTGGGGGCAGGAGCTGCGGGCGACTATTCCAGTGTGAGTTGGGCTGGGTTTCAGCATGGGACATCTGGGCCTGCTTGTCATGGAGAGTCCTAAGTATCTTAGGCCAGCCTGTCTAACCTTTGGGTTCCTGTGCTTCAGCTGGGTGGAGAGCAGAAGTGATTTTTGTCCTAGAGATACTGTGAGAATTAGATGATGTTAGTTGAGAGGAAGAGACAGATGGGCGTGATAGCCAGGGTTAGGGGTTGTTAATATGCTGAAAATAACATTTCTCCCCCCACCTTTGGACAAACCAACTTTTTGAAAATATGATACACTTTACCATCCATATTCTAACTTTGTGAATTGATCCAGTAATGTCTTTTACACCATATATATTTTCCTTATCAGGGTAAGATCTAATATAAGGCCAGAAAGAAAAAGAATTGAGGCTGTATCCTGTATTTCAGAATGAATACTGATCCCTAGTTGCAGCATTCTTCTTTTTATAGAGTTAAAAGCATGGGCTGGGATTTAGTTCAGTTGGTAGAGCACTGATCTGCAGTCTCTGAGGTCCCAAGTTCAAATCCCAGCACCATAAAAATGGGAGAAGGACATGGCAATCCACTCCCGAGGCAATCCCAAAACAATCAGCCTTTGAAAACCCTATGAGGGTTGCTATGAGTCGGACACGACTCCACAGCACACAACAACCTGTAGAGATGAAACTGACGGCTAAGATTATTGATTTTTGATATTTCTTATGGCTGGTCAGTAAGCAGTGATTAATCCTAGAAACCAGACACACAAACCACAAAGTCTTCAGAGAAGCATGAAGAATTGTTCTGTACTTGTGCAGTTATGAGAAAGAGCTCAGTTTGAAATTAAATTTGGGGATTGAAACAAGAAGCACTTGACTTTGTAAGTTTGAGCAATTTAAATAAGGAACTGACTTGGATAGACACTTGTATCCCCACTACCTAGAAGGGAAGCCTGATGGTCTAAATGGCACAATGCAGGCTAAGTGCCCAGCCCCATGAGCAAGGACAAGTCTGAGGTCCTTTTTCTTTTGCCCCTCTCTGTTAACACAGTCATGTGACCATGACAAGCAGATTAGTAACTTTAAAGGCTATTGCAAGCCCCCAGTGTCATGCATGAGCTTTCTGAGGGCAGATCAGACAACAGTGTGCAGTTAGGACCTAGGTAAACACATTTTCACTAAACACACACTTAAACCGTAATTTCCAGAGGCATAGCAAGGGGCTTGGTGCTTGTTTCCCTGGGGCTTTTTGGAGCCTGTCTCATCCCTTATTGTCACACGTGCTTCCTTTTCCCATAGACTTAAGCTAACAATGTGGTGTTTGGAGGTTGCATTATGATGAATTAACCCTTCCTTCAGAACAGTTTTTTTTTTTAAATCCTTTCTTGATGTGTTTAAAAGAACTGAGAACTTTCTGTGTCAGTTTCTGTAATAGTATTAAAAATGGAAAAATAAAAATAAAATGAGGAACCTTACAGCACAGTTGGAAGGAGTAATGCAAGGGCCTCTTGTGAGTAAGGTGCACGTACAGGGTGGAAGGGGACAGGTTCAGGCCAGCCTGTGGGTGGCGTAGGCATTGCCCACACAGACTGTGGGGAGGTGTTGGGATGAGCAAGGCCCGGGGGCTCTGTCCCATGGGTGTGGGCAGCCATGAAATATGGACAACCTGACTGCCTCTAGAGACCAATATATCCAGTGGTACTAGGTCTCTGAGTACAGGGAAAGGGGACAGCAGAGAGTGAGGTTGGAGGTGGCAGAGCAGACCCAGGAGGCCTTGAACACTAGTGCCAGGAACTTTGGTGTTATCTTCCAGGACTGGGGCCTGGAGGGTGATCTCCATGCACTGGCAGTGAAAGAGCACTGTGTTGAGGGGATGGACGAGGACACACCTGAGTTCTGAGTGAGAAGGTTCAATGAGCAGTGTGTGGTGGCTGTCATTTGGGTTGGGGGAGGATAGCCATGGAGCCAAGACTGGCTTTGCTGGGGGCAAGGGAGACCCAAATTAGGGGTGTAGGGACACGGCCACGTTCGTGTTTAGGAAATAGCACTCTGATAATGTGAAGGGCAGAGCAAGAGAGGCCCTGGTTGGGAGACATTGGTAGGTGGAGGAGAATACATCCTTGAAATTCAGAAGTGGCAGTGGTGGGAAGATAAGGCAATGTATATTCACAGGTATGAATGACAAGATTTGAGGTGAGCTGCATATGAGGCAGGATGCCTCAGAGAACTGGCTCTCTGCCCTGAGTGATAAGTGAATGGAATGCAAGTGAAAGGAAAGTCAGCATGGTGGGGGGATGGTGTACACATGTGTGCACACACGTGTGCATGTAGTCACCCAGCCCCACTTACCCTATGACAGGAAACTTAAGTTCTCTCCATGGCAATTAACAGCCCTTGATGTTACGATTATGTTGTTAGTATTGACTGCCCCTTCAGGACCAGCCAACAAGGTCTTTTAGACAAAATTTATTTTTTTAACATCTTTGGCACCAGACAGTCTATATTTCTTTTAATGGACAAGGGGGACTGCTACAATGGCACTCATGCCCAAGCATCTTTGCATTTAGCAGCTCAGATTACAGAGAAATTGTTATGAAATAGCAGTGTGATCAAGTAGATACACTTTTGAGAAAAGTTGAATTCTAGGTGAAGAGCTTTTCTTCATTCATTCTCTGTATCAGACTCTCTGCACTCAACATAGGGCTGATGGTTTGTCTTACAGATTAGTAGCCTAGTGAGGTCAGAGCCTGGTGCCCTGTCTGGGCTGGTGCCTCCCAGAGTATCTTCCAATGCTAGCTCGTCCAGCTCCCTCCTGGAGAAACTTAGTCTAGTAAAGACTCTGGGGAGCCTTGCTGTAAATAATCAGTTTAACTTTGCTTAATCCAGTGTTTCCCAAACTAATTTGACCGGTAAACCCCCTTTCCAGGGAGTAGTGTTAATAATCCAGCAAGCTGGTGTGCTGTGGGGTACACTTTAGGAAATGCTGGATTGGAGCTCAGGGATTGTATTTAGTCCAGAGGGAATCTGCTCAGGGGAACGTGGGTGTCAGTGCTTTATTTTGCTCTCATCACAAATACTGATGCTTTAAATGTTTCCTAGAGCAGGCTGCTATGACTTCTGGTGACTTGACACTTATTGGTGGTGCTCAGTTAATTAAACCCACAGACAGCAGGTGGGTAGGCCACAGATATACTTAGTCCATCTGTTTTCTGAGGCATCGAAGGCCTCCCCTAGCTTCCAGTCTGAGCCACATCCCCCTTCTCCAAGCCCTTTGCCTCTCAAGCTCTGGGCCAGGACCCACATGAATATTCCCCTCTCAGAGAGAGGAGGGAGCCCCAGCTGGAAATAGCAGAAAGGATTTTCTTACAGGGCTGGTAAAATGTTTTCCATACCACTCCATAAACATTTTGATGAAAAATAGATTGCTCTGGAATATAGCAGATTTGGGATATATATGCCTTTGTATGTTCATGTGAAGAATCTGTCTTCCTCCTTTAAATTTACACTTCACATGTCTTCTTTAAGCATTAACTTTGCAGGGAAAAGCAGCACTCTGGTATTTGTCATGACCCACCTGTTGAACAAAGCAGCATTTGGATCTTGGATACAGGTGGAGAACCATTTGATTTTGCTTGCTTATGAAGCTTTGTGCTTTTTTTGAGTTTGGTCACAATTCAGCCAAAACGTTAGAAGCATTTTTACCATTAAGAAGTAGAAACACAGCATAGGATCAAAGGACAGAATATTCAGTAGAAAGGAAGGTTGGTCCTTATAGTTTGAAAGGAAGAGTCATGAGCAGGTCTCTAGGATGAGGTAGTGAAAGCTGATGAATTGGCTGGCCATTTAGCTGTCATACTTAGACAGAGGGACGGTGAGAATTCCATACCTCTTCCTGCTATTATGAAATGTCAAGTGAGAAAAAGGGTAGGAAACTAGACGGCCTCAGTCAATATTTCTAAAAGTCAAATGATAGGTGGTAAGTCTACTAAAAAACGGCCTCACAATGCTTGTCAAAAACGAAAATACTCTTTAAATCTTGTGTCGTTTTGAAAGTACCTCTGATTCCAGTAAATTCAATAAGAAAACTATGAAGAAATATCTAGGAACAAAGTAAGCCAGATATGGTAGCACACACCTGTAATCCCAGCACTTGAGAGGCTGGGGCAGGAGAATCTCAAGTTCAGGCTAGCCTGGTCTATATAGTGAGTTCAAGGCTAGGCAGGGCTACATCGTGAGACCCTGTCCCAAAAAAGCAAAGAAAAAAAAAAAAAAAAGAGGGAATATCTAGGAATTTTGTGCAATAGATTCTTACGACTGCTGTATCTTTGATAAATTTTTTATGTAATTATTTTTTTTTTCTTCCTTTGTTGGTAGCATTAAAAGGTACCGCTTGGTAAAATGTGCTATTCATGGTGATATAAATAAAGTTAGTCATATGACCCTTAGACATCATTTCTCTTGGGAAAATAAAGTTTGATTTTTAACTTACAGCATGTTTTCAAAGAAGTTAACCTAATAAAAATTTTCAGGCCTACTTTTAAGTTACATTTGATTATAAATCTTCGTTTTGTTAAAGAGTATATTATTAATGTTTATGCTTTAGCATATCTCTTCTGGTCCTTTTTTATGCTTGTTTGAAAACTTTGAAGTTGCACCACAGTTAAAGTTTTATATCCTACAGGCTTTTTTTTTTTTTTTTTAATGTCATAACAAACATTTTTTCCATGCTTTTAAAGCACACAGCTTTAATCTCTCTAGCATTCCATGGCTTGACCTTTCTCTGATTGTTAAACATTTTGGCTGATTTGAATTATTGATTTTAAATAATCCTATGGTGAACATCCTTTTGTATACATCTTTGTCTGTGTTTCAGCCTAGAATCAGAATGATTGCATTTAAGATATGAGTAAAGTCTCCCTGGTTTTCTTACTGAGCCTGGGAAGGCCTATCCATCTCTAACATGGCGGCCTTTATCTTGCATTAGCCTGCTGCAACCTTGTTTTTCTTGATAACTGAGAAACATTGTACATCTACAGTCTTTCTTGACTCTTATAGTGGCTACCAGTTCCACTATGAAAACAAATCTATCCCCACCCCTCTCTGCTTTGCTATTACTTCTTATGTGTTTTAAGAGCCTGACAAGTCAGATAGAAGTTTGTTAGGAATTATATCAATCAATCCTCGGTGAGACTCAGATGAGATATCTCAGTGGTGAATAATGGAGTGCTTCGGATACCTGTTTATGACTGGCTCATGTGTCTGGGGTTCTCTGGATAATGGGGTGCAATTGTGGTCTTGAGGACATTTTTCAATAGTGTCTATTAAACCTCACAGGAACCTGAACCTGGAAAGCAACAGTGTGATTTCACCTACTGCCCTGCAATGTTGACCCAGTTTTTAAAGGTTTCTTCCCAAATGGTTTTCTATGTATGACTCCTTCAGGACTATAACAATTTTCCTGACAAATCCTTCCAATCCCAAGTAGATATCCTAAATCATGACATCATTTATTTAGACAATTAAGATAGTCACATTTTTACCTTCATTAGTTAATAATGCAAACAAAACTTATATCAGCTTCAGTTAAGAGCTCTTTTTCAGAAATATGTATTTGGAATTGTTGTCAACCAGTCAGCTTATACAGATGAGAGAAACCATGAAGTGGGGGGCAAGCCTCACCCCGATATCAGTCTTCTTGCTTTGGATTTGTTGAAAGAAATCATTGAAAGACAGAGCAGCATTTTAAAGGAGTAGCTTCCTCGGTGAGCTAGTCTTCAGCACGCCCGCAGCTATACCTAGGGTGTAATCAGTGGTAAAGCTGACATTCACATGAAGCCTCCATTTTTGAGTCAGAGTAGGATAGATGGGAAAACGTTGCCTTGTGGTTTGTAGAGGTAATGGGGGGAAAGCTGGTTTCCAGATGAAGCATAACAAATTAAATCTCAGTGTTGTGTGTGTGAGCTATGCATGCAGGGTTTGCAAACCACCATTTACACATGAGATGTAGGGCTTTTCCATCTCATACATGTGATATCATGCCATGCCCCCTGTGCCTGTTCACCTCAGTAGAGAGGAAAGGTGCTTTCCTACGTGCACGCCTGTGAACTCTAAGTCCTGTGTGATCCTGTAAATTTGCATTGCAGGTTATACCCTTCCCCTGCCTGCCCTGGATCTTAGCAAAGCCTCACTTCTTAACCTGTGATAGGTTACTGTGCAAAATGGATCTGAAATCCAGACTATCTGTGGCCTCAGGGAAGCGGTCTTGCTTTTGTCCCAGGAAGAAGTGCACTTGAAGGTGGTAATTTTACTTAGGCCTTTAAACGTGTTAAATGACATAAAAGAAAATACCTTAAGGTAGGATAAGTGTTTTGCCAAAATCAGATCGCCTTCTACAAACCATTTTACAATTAGTCCATTGTTCTGTGCTTTAAAAAAAAGTTTTTGGCACTGGGGAAAAAAATAAAACAATCTTGAAAACGTATATTTAAAAAGCCTTTGCTCAGCTCATGTTTGAGAAAGAAATCCCAAGAATTCAAAGCTCTGTCAAGCTGCTTCATGTTTGTTTTGTTTTGTTTTTTAACCTATAATTTTGGAACACAGCAAGTTACCATTGCAAGCCCTTAGCAAGTGTTCCTGCTCCCTTGGTGCATTTTATATAGGTTATATGGGAGATGCAAGCTGCCCAGAACCCACACCTGCCCTGCCTCACCTGCCTTCAGAGCCATTGCCCTGGCAGGGACTAGGGAGGATCTGACTGCATATAAAATATTTTCACCCTTTGGGAAGGATAGAAAAAAATAAGTAAATAGAAGAATGAATTTCTGAGCAGTGAGGTACAGAAAGTAATTAATATTAAGGAAAATTTCCTCCATTTTCATGGAGAATCGGTTTCTTGATCCTGAATGGATCATAAGGTATTTGAAGGAGGAAAAAAGCATAAAGAATTTTCCAGCTGTGGAGAGGGAGAGGGACGGGGCCTGGAGAACTGGCATGCCGGGTTGCCGCAGCAGAGAGGCAGTCCTGCCTAGTGGAGTAGGTGGTCAATAGGATGAACTGAAGGGGAAGGACACATCCTGGAGTCTGGGACAGCCAGCCTGAGAGGTCTGAAGGATGGTGGAAGCAACATGGTCAGGAGACAACTTCCTCATACGGTTTTTGCGTCATCCTTTGCCCATGTCCTCTGTCCTTAGGAGGCGAAAAAAGAAAGTGGACAGGATTATTAAGCCCAGTGAGGCTTTATTTTTGAGATGGAATAAATTTATTTCTCATTTTACAGTATTGGCACCAAGTCTGAGAACATTCAGGTCTCCTCTTTATGAGCACTGCTAACTCTGGACGTGTCTCCTTGTAGGGGCGAGGATTTCTAGGGCCTGAGGACAGAGGGCAGACAGACCAAGGGTGCCTTTACCACTTCGCCCCTCCTGGAGTTTTATTGTACTTTTGCTCCATACTGCTTATTTCTTATGTCTCCAGTTAGCACAGTTTGAAATTGAGAGTATGTCCATCACAGGTGTGCAAAGCAAAGATGTGCTTATAATCTGTCAACAGAAAAATGACACCATCTGTTGGCAATGTAGAAAATGACACTGGGAAGATGTCAGTGGGGGTCAGGTGTTGTTAAATCCGTGATTACAAAGAGGTCTGATGTTTGGGTTGATGTTAGGTTATAAAGAATGCTCATTATTAAGTCCCTTGTAGAAATAGCAAAGCTAATATCTAAAAATTCTTCCCATTGCCTTTCAAACAGTAAAATATCTGAGTGTATAAATTTCAGAATGGTAGAAAAATACACCAGAAATCGTGGCCCTGTGTTGAAGGTGAAAGTAAATTAAAGAGTTTTTGCCATATACTATGTGGCATAAATTATGGACGGACAAACACATCTCACAACATACAGGGGGATGGGAGTGGGGGAGGTTGTGAGGGTAAGAGGACACCTTGGTTCTTGCCACAATGATCTAAAAATCCAATTCCCTAGTATTCTACAGTCTTCAACCTCTTGTGTTCATCCCTGATTTTACTATTCATGAGACCCATGTCTGCATTAAAAAACAAAACAAAGCAAAACAGTGACCCAGTATAGCAGAAAAACTCTGCCCATCCTTTGACAGAGAATTTTCGGTTAATTTATGCAGCCCCTTTGCACTTCAGCTTTTTCCCCACTGGTTGCTAGGCAACCAGTTGAGTTACTGCGCATGCCTTTTTTTATGATAACTGTCATTATGATTATTTTTTAATTATACAACTGGGACTATGGATTAAAACGGCATATTGTCACCTGTGCTTTGCCACTGCCTCTGAGCATTCCCCCACACTCCTGCAATCACCTTCCAAAATTTACATGCCAGTGATTTATGATTATGTTTTGACGTTTCTGGCTTCACAAAGGAACAAGAGATGGCATCATAAGGGGAGCGAGATTTTTGTGAAAAACGACCCCACTATATATCACAAGCCATTACTGATCTTGGTAGGTCAAATCAGATATTAGAATCTAGAACCTAAATTATAGATGTTTGTCCTTTTAACCATGCCTGCTTCCAGTATGAAGGGATACGAAAGGCTTGTGTTGTTTTGCAGCCTGTTTTTCAGAGTTACAAAATGCTGAGCATTTGTAAATATTCAATCAGCTTCTCAAACCCAACAGTGAGTTTGGGGGAGGGGACAGCACTAACCATAGAAACGTGAGGCATCCGCATTTGTCAAATGTATTTGTTCTTTCTGACTCAAATTGCTCCCCACACAGATAAGTGCAGTTAGGTGAGATGAAGGGGTTTCCTCAGGCAAATGATAATAAAGGTGTGTGTGGCTCATGGCGTGTCCAGTATGATGAAAGGAATAAGACCGAAAGATAGTCAATTGCTAGCTATAAAGCTCTTCTTTGAGTTTCCTGAGTATACTGTAACATATTGAGTTACTTTCTAAATATAAAGTGCATTTGAAGACAAAGGAACATGGAAATAATGTCTGGATACTTTTTTTTAACCAACTCTATTCATTTGAAAATGGAATATTGGGCTGAATAACTTATGCTAAATATTTCTATCGCAATGAAGAGAGACTCGCTCTGAAGGAGAAATCCATGGTGCACTCCCTGTCTTAATACATGCGGCAGAAGTGGGGACCTAACTGTGTTTTAATGTGATCTGAAGTCAGCACAAGGGGCACTAATCTCCAGCATGGCTGTGTGATTTTCCTCTATTTAGAGAGCCCATGTCTTTTTTTTTTGGTGGTGGTGGGGGGAGTCAGTCATTTGCTCTGTTGACATTTTCTGAAATAAAACCTTCCCTGAGGAGTGCTTGATCTGTTTTGTGTCTGTTTCACCCATCCTGCAGTTCAGGGCGGCAGCTCAGTGAAGTCTTCATTCAGTTACCTTCCAGGAAAGAGTTACCAGAATACTATGAATTAATTAGGAAACCAGTGGATTTCAAAAAAATAAAGGTAGATGTTTTGTTTACTAACCTTATTCTTCAACTAAATAAAGGAGACGAATGAATGCATTGAAATGGTTATAGATGAGGCTGGGTGGTAGCATCCTGTCTGCCCACTGTTCTACACAGGGCTCATCCCAGGAAAGGTGGGGATGCCCTTGTGCCTTTCCATGTGTGTTACTTAACCATTGAGAGCTCCTGTTACACTGCATTTCATTGCACTCTCCCTCTCCCATTGCTGCTCTCCCTTCCCTCCTATGCCCCTGCCTGCCCCTCACAAGAAGGAAAGCTGGAGGGAGGTGGTCTTGGTCATAGCGCCCCCTGGGGTTGGGCTGGCTCATGCCCCTGGCAGGGCCCAGTGCTGTGAAGGTAAAGGGAACACTGGGCTTTCTTAAACAAGTAAGTAATGATTGCTGTATTCTCCTCTTCCTTTTTTTCCCCCTCTGTTTCATCCAAAATTTCCATCAGGAGAGAATTCGTAATCATAAGTACCGGAGCCTGGGTGACCTGGAGAAAGATGTCATGCTTCTCTGTCACAACGCGCAGACGTTCAACTTGGAAGGATCCCAGGTGCATCTCAAGTTGTCTGAGAAGTTTCTAACCTTGTACATGCCTGTGTTCTTTAAATGAAAGATTTCATTTGTACACTATGAATCATTGTTCCTCCCCTAGCAGAAGGAAAATGGAAAGTGCAAGACCATATTCTATGCTACCGGTATGAGTAAACGAAGGCTTTGGCATTTTCAAATTACCTTTGTGCCCTGGCTGTGCCGGCTCCTCCCACATTCCCTTCATGGCTTGCCTTCCAATCAGAGCAGGAGTTCAAGTGCAGGGAGTATAAGGTAGCCCTGAAAGGCTGCAGGACTGGTTTTTGTCTGTGTACGGACTGTGAATTTGATTATATTTACCATTTTAAAAATTGTAACCTTGCATCAGGATTTAAAGGTACTGTAATTTAAAACAAACTGGGGGTGAAAAGCTGCTTCTATTTTTGTTTAAATCAGCCCAGTTGCAGTTCTCTTTATGTTCTCTTTTCCATAGTCAACAAGTCTAATAAGCGCACATAACTAATACTGCATTTATTAAAATAACAAGAGGGAGGACCTTTCGGCTTTAATTACACCTCAGTTACTCTCACCCTTGGTAGGATCTCCTTTTTTCATAGTATTTCCAGCCTCATGCTCTCATACCAGTGAAGAAAGAAAGAACATGACAGGTCCAGGTGTCTGCCTGTCAGCACAGTGTTGAACCACCACTACATTCCTTTGCCTCTTTTCTGCTCCTCCCCTTTTGCCTCTGGGTCAGTTCCATTTATCAAATCCAAGAAATGAGAATGTGCCTTAAACAAATGCGGCATTTCCAGGTTAATGGTGGTTAATAGTAGTGTTATGTCAACCAAAACAAGGCCTTGAAAGCAAGGCCTTCTGCATTTGGGTCCCTCCAAAGAAAGGAAGGATGAAAGCCAAGGCAGAAGCAGCAAGAGAAGGCTTTTGTGAATGGTAATTTATTATAGTCTCTAGATAGCTTTTCAGGTTCTTTGTCAGTGTGGCCTTATTAATTATGACCTGCATGGAGTCCCTCAGCTTACTTTTACTGCCTCACACCTGAGACAGGGTGACAATGGTTCTTGATTAGTTTCTCAGCCAGTCTATCCTTGTACTAGGTTAGCTTTCTCAACCACCTTCTTCTCCTGCCCCTTTGCTGCCCTGCCCGCACAGTGTGTTATCCAGGGTGAACTTCACCTCTGTGGAGTGCTTTCTACAGTCCATCCCTGGCCTCATCTCCTGCCATTCCTCAGCCTAAACAGGTAGTGGTCCAATCAGACAAACCCCATAAATGGTGGCTTTCCCACAGACACTTCTTTTAGCTTTTTAATTTCGAGATCACTGTGGATTCACATGCCTTATAAGTTATCCAGAGAGATCTTTGTGCGCCCCTCCCCCCCTTTTTTTTTTGCTGCAGTGCTTGGGCTCAAACTCAGCCTCTTGTGAATGGTGGTCAAGCATTCTACCTCTGAGCTGCACTCTAGCCTGACCCTCTTGGTCTTCAAGAGATGGTACTATCTTGCATAGCAAGTATGGTATTGCAGTGAGGGACCTGACATTGATGTCATCTCAGGTGTATCTTTTTCCTTCCTGCCTCCGCTCCTTTCTCATTCTGGGTGGATCTGCCTCACTCTGAAGATCTCTCACCTCTGATGTCTGTGGCAGTCCTGTCCCAGCAGCCCCAGGGCAGTGTTCCCTCTCCATCCCTGGTCCTTTTTTTTCACACTGAACTCACTCTCACAAGTTGCCCATCACTTTCTCAAGTGTGTGGGTCATCTTTACAGTAAAAGAAGGTGATCTTAGAGAGCAAGGACCCTTCTTTTTCATTTATGATTGTTTTTAAGATTGTGATAAAAAAGACCTCAATTTACCATCTTAACCATTTTTGAGGGCAGAGGTGAGTAGTGCTGAGTTCATTTGTGTGGTCATTCAACAGATGTAGGACTTCTTCGTCTCGCAGAACTGACACTTTGTGCTATGAAAACACTCTTCCCCTTCTCCAGCCTCTGTAACTACCCTTTTACTTCTGTTTCTATTAATTTGAGTATTTTATATACTTCACATAAGTTTTTATCTTTTGGTAACCGACTTATTATTATACTCAGCATAATGTCCTCAAGGTTCATCCATATGGTAGCAAGCGACAGGATTCCCTATTCAAGGCTGAATAATATTCTATGTATTCTATGTATATATCTATATACATATTCTATGTATATACCATATTTTGTTTAGCCATTCATCTGTCTGTAGATATTTGGGTTGCTTCTAGCTCTTGGCTATTGTGAATCTTATAAAAAATGAGTGTGCATTATTTCTTTAAGACCCTACTTTTAGCCGAGCATGTACCTGCAGTCCCAGCAACTCGGGAGGCTGAGGCAGGAAGATTGCAAGGTCAAGGCCAGAGGCAGCCTACCCAATTTAGCAAGACCTAGTCTCAAAAAGATATGAAAGGGAATTCTGGGGATGCAGCTCAGTGGTACAGCACTTGCCTAGTATACGTAAGGCCCTGGGTTCAACCATCCAATACTGAGAGACCTGCTTTTAATTATTTTGGATATATACCCAGAAGTAGGATTGCTGGAACACAAGCAGTTCTATTTTCAAATTTTTGAGGGAAAGGACTATTTTTAAACTTTACGTTTCTCTCAACGCCTACATAGGGCTGTGCTCAGGTATGTGCATACACGAAAAGCAATGTGTTAATTGGGTGACTGTTCGCTGGGACTGACAAACCTAATAACTGAGGAATAGCATTTTAAAGAAGTTTTTTTTAATCATAATATTACTATAATATTTATTAGAACGCTTCAAATAAATGTAGTTTTATAAATGCTGATTTTTTATTTTATTTTTTAAATTTGTTTTTGGTCAAAGATGACATAACTTGGGTATCTTACCCCCCAACTCCCCCAAGGATAGACACCTTTTGAATTGACTTTAACTGTATTTAGACTGTGCCCTTTGGGAATCTATGTAACTCAGCAGCACCTAACAACAACATATTTGGTTCAGTGTTTTGCTGTTGGGTTGCATGTAGGCATAAGAGCAAATAGTAGCTGGACATGGTGAAGCATGCCTGTAATCCCAGTAACTCAGGAGGCGGAGGCAGGAGGATCACAGGTTCGAGGCCAGAGGCAACCTACATAACTTAACAAGACCTTGTCTCAATTTAAAAAATAATGTACTAAAAAAAGGGCCTGGGGTGTAGCTCAGTGGAAGAGCACTTGGAAAGTGTGTGTGAGGCCCTATGTTCATCCTCCAAGTACCACAAAAAATAAAAGAGCAAATGGTGACGTGTCTCCAAACATTGACATACAATAAACCTTGTGTGTTACATAAGAGCATGCTGTAGCCATGAGTCTGAGTGCTTTAGCTTGCAGGTTTTAACAGGTGCAATTTTGACCATTTAGATCTACGAAGACTCCATCGTCTTACAGTCAGTGTTTAAGAGTGCTCGGCAAAAAATCGCCAAAGAGGAAGAAAGTGAGGATGAAAGCAATGAAGAGGAAGAGGAGGAAGATGAAGAGGAGTCAGAGTCTGAGGGTAGGTCCGGGCATATGGTCCTGCACTTCCTTGCTCCTTCCCCACCTGCAGAGATGCTTCCATAGATGCCTTGAGAGGAGACTTAAGAGTTGGGCAGATCTACATTCAAGTCCTCCATCTACTTTGTCCTTGCTGGAAAACTTTAGACTATATACTTAAGCTCTGCATTTGTGAAATTGAGGTTAGCATGTTCGGAACTTAGCACTGGGCAGGCTCCATTGCAAGCACTCTGGGATTGTTGTC
Source organism: Pedetes capensis (assembly GCA_007922755.1). Classification (NCBI taxonomy): domain Eukaryota; kingdom Metazoa; phylum Chordata; class Mammalia; order Rodentia; family Pedetidae; genus Pedetes; species Pedetes capensis. The sequence goes on along the minus strand of VMDO01007478.1, from coordinate 58,746 downwards.
TATGGATGTTGGTACAAGATTGCAACACTGGCGTAAAGACCATCTGTCTGCTGCTTTACACACTGGTTCTGATACCTAGAGGGCTTAGAGAGCATAGACTGCTGGGCACCCCCCAGCGTTCCTGACTCAGTAGGCTGTGATGGGGCGTGAGCACTGACATTTCTAACAAGGGCCCACAGGATACTGTTGGGTTGATGCTTCACTTGGAGACTTGTTTCTTTTGAAAATAATTATCAAATGAGTTGGAACTATGTGGCCCATTTTGTTCATCATAGAATTTTGTTGAGAGGCTGTTGATCTTGCCTTAGTTTAAAATTTTGATACTTCCTTTATTTCAGGTTTTATGCATTGAGGTTTTTAAATATTGCAATAGAATATTATTTGGTGCAGCCTTGAATTTTACACTCAAGGCAAGAACATTAATATTTCAACAGTGAAGTCTGCCTTTAAAATTCTATAATTTCTTCTTATCTGTTTTTACCCTATATCTCCTCTCAATACATGCCATTTGTTATGGTCTGCATATAAAGCATTGTAGTCATAATTTTTAAAAATTATTAGGTTTAAATAATTATAGGTGTGGTAGCTCACGCCTGTAATCCCAGTGATTTAGGAGGCGGAGACAAAAGGACCTCAAGTTCAAGACCAGAGACAGCTTTTGTAACTCAGTGAGACCCTGTCTCAAAATAAAAAGTAAAAATTGGACTAGGGGTGCAGCCTAGTGGTAAAGTGCCCGCAAAAGCATGTTGTGAGGCCCTGGGTTCAATTCTGCAGTACTGAAAAAAAATACATATATATTATTAGGTTTATTTCTAATTACCTACTTAGCGCAGATGACTTGAAAGATATAAAAACTTTTGTAGAATTCTATTATCCAATATGTAATTTAACATTTTGAAAAATTGCATTCTGGTTTATTATACATCTTATTTTATAGCATAATTTTTCTACATATGAACAGTTTTCTACATCAAGCCAAATTAACACATAAATGTTCATTAATGAATGTATCAAAATCTACTAATTTTACTCTTTAAGTCATTTCCATTTTTTATTTCAACTAGCACTGTCCTAGCCAGGTGCTGTGGCTCAAGCCTGTAATCTCAGCAACTTTGAAGGCTGAGACAGGAGGATCTTGAGTTTGAGGCTATAGGCAGCCTTCGCAACTTAGCAAGACCTTATCTCAAAAATAAAAAGGGCTCGGAGTACAGCTCAGTACTAGAGCACTTGTCTAGCATGCAAGAGGCCCTGGTTTAACCCCTAGCCAAAAATAAATAAATAAAAAGCCATCCTAAACATTGGAACCCATAAATCACTGCTAAGTACATTTTGCCAGACAGCACTGAGTTTGCATCCTCACAGGTGGCATACCTAAGTGCCTTTCTCTATATCCTTATCTGGTCTCATTATTTTTAGTGGTTCTGACTTTTATTTGTTTTCAATTTAATCTATCTCAGTTTCATATGGTTATTTTCTAGTTTTGATATCCTAGCATTTGATGAGTACGTCTACATTTCATTTTTTGTTTGTTTGATACAGGGTATCTTATGTAGCCCTGACTGGCCTGGAACTTGCTTTGTAGTTCAGGCTGGCCTCAAACTTGCAGTGATCCTCCTGTCTCAGCTTCCCAAGTGAGGGGATTACAAAGCATGTGCCACATCTGACTTATGTTTTATTTTAGATCCAGATGTCTAATGTGTTGTTAAATAGCTACTCTCTTATCCCATCTCTCACTTTTTCCCCCCAAATGTCTTTTGAGACATGGTATATTAATTTTCTATTGCTGCTATAACAAATTACCACAGACTTAGGAGCTTAATACAACAAAACTTTATTGTCTGACAGTTCTACAGGTCCCAAGTCCAGTGTAGGTCTCTCTAGACTAAGATTATGGTGGCAGCAGCCTATTCTCCTTGGTGGAGGCTCTAGGGAGAGGTATTTCCTTGTTCATCTTGGTTGCTGGCAGAATCCAGTTAGGATCAAGGTTCCTGTCTTCTTGTTGGTAGTCAACTGTGAACCATGCCAACAGCGTCCATGGGCTACTGCTCTCCTGGCTCTATCTTTAGACCCAGCAGTGACAAGGGGATTCCTTCTTAGGTGGCATCTCTTTAAACCTCTCTTCTGCTTTGTTATCTTCCACATTCAATGACTCATGTAATTATAGTGACCCACCTGGATAACCTAGAATAATCTCCCATCTCATAGTCAGGCAATTAGCACTCTTAATCCTTTTTGCTGTGTCAGGTAACAGGTTCCAAAATGGTGACATCTGGTGGGCGAAGGCTAATATTTTGCCTTCCTCACTTGGTAATTAGAACTTTTCAGAGGTACATATGGTGGCATCATAAAACCTTAGGAAGCTGTTTATTGGGCTCAGCAGACAGTTTGGTGTATGAGCCTGCTTGTCCATAGAATCCTGCCAGGTGTCTCTTTTGGAGGTGTAAATCTACTGGCACACGAGCGAGATAGCTTTAGACTATCCCACGCTTCAGGTGCAATCATGAGGATGTATTTTCTTACCTTTATGGCAGTCTGCCACCCTCTCACATCTGGCAGAGATTTCTGTGTTCCAATATCGAGAAAAGATAGACCTGTATTGACAGAAATACTTCACTTTTTTTTTTTCCAAATTATTTAGAAATGCCCAGTATGACAGGCTGATGGCACTTTTTTTTTTTAGATCCCCCACTCTGCCATTTTTATGCATTTCCATTAGAAAGGCCTTTGTCTCATCATCTTGTCCTAAGTTACTCCACAGTATGCTGCAGACATCAGGGTCTAAAGGACAGAAGCCTTGACTAGGAATTCTGTCTTGTGTACTAGGATGGGCCAGCCTTTGCCCCATTGGGGATGGGGAAAAGACACAGCCATGGCACTTTAGTTCAAAATATCCCTGCTCTCATCTCTTGTGTTACCTTACGTTTCCATTGGGAAATTTTATTTTTGTAAATTCATAGGTCCCTACAAGAAATCTGAAAAAGTTTCATCTCTAAGTTTCCTTCTGGATCTATGGCTTCCTCTCTTACAATGTCATTTTTCAGGTGCCAAGAGACCCACAATCTCAGTGACCTCACCCTCCAATACTAAAAGTGGTGTCTGTGGCTGCCTGTTCCAGAATGAGGCCACGGAGCACATTTTCTTTAGTCTTTGGGATCCACACCTCTATTTGTACTATACTACTTTGAACTCTTCCAAAAGTCTCCATTTTCTGTCCTCAGAAGAGCCTGTGAGAACAGAAATGAGTGCAGTCTTTCTGAAGACTAAATTGGTAGAGAACAGTTAGAAATTTATCACACAGATATGCGATAAATTTTCTCAGGATAGGTTAACAAATGGGTTTATGACAGCTTTGTGTGTACTGGCAGAAAAATTGGAGACTTCAGTACCCATCACTGGGGGACTGGTTAAATAAAACGTAGTGCACATACAATAAGATGAAACTTTTTCATGTGTTAAAAAGAATTAGGCAAGGATGTGTGCGCTCATACATAAGAATATATCACGTGTTGATATTGTTGTTAGGTACTGTCCAGTCGGTATCTGACTCATAGTGACCCTGCATACAACAGGTAAAACACTATTGTCAATGCTTCTCTGCTGTTCATAGGGTTTTCAGTGGCCAATTAATTTTTGGGAGTGGGTTGCCAGGTTCTTCTCCCAAGCCTGCAGCACCTGGTGTTCCCTGGCGGTTTCCCATCCAAGTACTAACCAGGCCCAACCCTGTTTAGCTTCAGAGATCTAACAGGATCAGATGCCACAGGGCTATGGCTGCAGGCCATATCACGTGTAAGGTGTGGAATATAAGCATGTATGAAGATAACTATATAAAAAATTCAAATATGTGTGTATATGTACATACTTGAATTCATTATACCACAGTTTCTATAGAATTATATACATATAGAAATGAGTGCTTTGCAGATATGGGCTACATTCCTTTTTCTTGGAAATAATCACCAGAAAGAGAACTGTAGGGGGAGAGAGACAAATGAGATGGGGAAGGAAGCTTTCAAAGGTATGCCTCATTTTTATTTTCATTTTGTGCCTTTACATATTGTACCTTTCTTTGTTGTTAAAAAATATAACTTTTAGGCTGGGTGTGGTGGCGCACGCCTGTAATCCCAGAGACTCAGGAGGCGGAGACAGGAGGATCACAAGTTCAAGACCAGAGGCAGTCTGCATAAATTAGCAAGACCCTGTCTCAAAAAGTAAAAAAATGGGCTCAGTGGTCCAGCACTTGCAAAGCATGCAAGCACGAGGCCTTGGGTTCAAACCCCAGTACCGCCAAAAAAAAAAAAAGTACTTTTTGTAAGGGAGGAAGTCATAGATCCAACAAGAAGGTAACTTAGAGATGAGACTTTTTTCAGGCTTCATGAAGGGACCCATGAATTTACAAAAGTATTTTCTTTTAAAGCCATTGAGAGTGACCTACCTACTAGCATTGTCCATTTGTACCACCTCCTCTTATTTATATTTAATATAAAACTTCTAATAAATGCCACACACTTCATTGAAGGACCAGGAAAAGGGCCCACTCCCCCCTGTGAGGTGTTGTTCCCTATTTTGTGTAACTGTGTAACTTACCTTCCTGAGACACATTGCCATGTGGAATGGGTGCCAACTAGACAGGACCAGGGAGAACAGGCACACTGGGGACACTGGGTTTATCATCTGTTGGTGGGATCATTTTACTATCTGTAGAAAGACTGTGCTGTGCCCCTTCACTGGTGTCTCTTTTGGTTTTGTCATAGCAAAATCTGTTAAGGTGAAAATCAAGCTCAATAAAAAAGATGAGAAAGGCCGGGACAAAGGAAAAGGCAAGAAAAGGCCAAATCGAGGAAAAGCCAAACCTGTAGTGAGCGATTTCGACAGTGACGAGGAGCAGGATGAGAACGTAAGTGCACTGGCCTGGACAGAGGGGTCCTCTCCCCTCCCCTGTGCCCCTGACTATTCTCACACAGGACTGAAAGTAGAAAGGTCTGGTGAGATTTCAGTGCTGAAGGATATGAGCAGAGCCACATGCTTCAGAACAAAGGATGTAGGACTTTGTGTGTTGCTCTTTTAATAGTCTTCAAAAATGAAAATCTACTAAATCAATTTCTCTCCTCCCTTTTTTGTATCTCCTCTTGCACTTACTTGCAAATATGGTTTTCTTCATGGCTGGTTAATATTTTATATCTATCACACCCAGCATGGTGCCTGGTTCATAGCAGATTAGATAAAATAATGGTTAGAGGGAAGAATGAGAAAAAGTGTTATGATGTCAGAGTTTTTTGGCCTGACTTGGTACATGAAGTGCTGTGTAATTAAATACCTAGCAGTGTTATTTTTAACATTTGGAAAATTCAGGAAGCATTTATTGAGCTAGACCCTGAAATAGGTACCTTCCTGAACATTACATATTCAGTGCTTATATTTAGCATCATGAGATAGATGTCACTCTCAAGGTATTACAGAAACCAATGCTTAGGCTATGTGTGTTTCACTGCAGGTCATGGAGCAAGTAAATTGCAGGGGCTGAGGCTTCAGCTCAGTGCACTGTCCCTGCCTATTTGCTGAAGAGCAGGCAGAACCTTCTACAGTATCCTCTCTTTCATTTACTTTCTAGAGGAGCTTAGATTCCTTGCTATCTGCCCCCTACACATTGTTATTACTGAACAGTTCATTTTCATTTTAGTATATATGTTAGTTTGATTTTTCTTCAACACTGCTGCTCTTCTCTGGCTGAAAAGTTCCAGAATTATAGCTAGAATTATATTTTCAAGTATATTTTAAAGTACTGTTTTCTTTAGATGACTTACTAATGAGCAGACATCAGATGGATGGTATTTCTTCTTCTTCTCATGAAATTTCTAAAATAGGGCTAAATATAAAAATTATTAGACTACTAGGCCTGGGTACATGCCTGTAATCCCAGAAATGAGGAAGCCGAGGCAGGAGGATATCACTATCACGTGTAAGGTTGGCCTGGGCTACTTAGCAAGACCCTGTCTCAAAATAAAAGCACATTATTAGGCCTAAACTTTAGAAGTCAGAGTGAAAGATAGCAAGCAACAAACATAGCTTGTGGGAATTGCTTTAGGATTTTCAATTCAGACTTCCTCTTGTCAGCTTAAAGACCATCCATGCCTCTTAAGTATCTCTCTGTCTTCCCACGGAGAGAGATTTGGAGCATTAACTCTTTGCAAAATCATTGCATTTTTATCTTTTTTCTTTTAGGAACAGTCAGAAGCAAGTGGAACTGATGATGAATGATCCCTTTGGACCTTTTTTCCATGGTAGAACGGAATCCTTTCCTCTCCTCTCTCATTTCTACCCAGTGAGTTCATTTGTCATTTGGGCCCTGGGCTGTTTCTACGTCCTACTTCTCATCTATAAACTAGCTTTAGGATAGTGCCAGACAAACATATGATATCATGGTGTAAAAAACACACGCAAATATTTGTAACATATTGTGACCAAATGGGCCTCAAAGATTCAAAGATTAAAACAGACAAAAGCTTTTAATGGAAAATATGTGGGTGGATAGTATATTTCTATGGGTGGGTGTAATTTGGTAATGGTTTGATTGTGCCTGGTTTTATCACCTGTTCTGATGAGAAGATTTTTGTCTTTTGTAGCACTGATAACCAGGAGAAGCCATTAAAAGCCACTGGTTATTTTATTTTTCATCAGGCAATTTTCAAGATTTTTATTTGTTCGGTATTGTTTTTTTTTTTTTACACTGTGGTACATATAAGCAACTTTAATAGGTGATAAATGTACAGTAGTTAGATTTCACCTGCATATACATTTTTCCATTTTATGCTCTATGATCTGAAGAACAAATGCTTTTTGAATTATATAAGATTTATGTCTACTGTAAACATGGCTTCTTTTTTTTTTTTTTTTTTTTTTGCCCTTGGTTTAAAAAATGTTCTGTTAAAAATGCTATTGAATATTGCAATCTATAGAGTGTACTGGATGGCTTCTTTTGTCCACCTGATTTCCTATGTTACCAATGTGTACCGTCTCCTTCTCCCTAAAGTGTACTTAATCTTTGCTTTCTTTGCACAATGTCTTTGGTTGCAAGTCATAAGCCTGAGGCAAATAAAATTCCAGTAATTTCGAAGAATGTGGTGTTGGTGCTTTCCTAATAAACAGATAATTTAGCTCGACAGATGTGGCCTCTCGTTTTTGAGTCTCAGAAGACAGAAGCCCTTGGGTTTGAGGTGGCAGTTTCCTGCAGAACGCTGGACAAGCTCTTGCTACAGAACACTTGGTATGGGAAAAAGAGGAGTAGAAAGAGCCAGGGTCCTGGTATAATCTAGGCAGTGAGAGGGGACTATTCCTTCCTAACTCTAAAAGAGAAGAGATACTGCTTTGGACCAAGCCGTACTAAGTCCTTATTCAGCCTTACCTCGTGGCTTAAATTGTTTGTTAACCAGAAACTCTATAACAATATTTGTCTTTTGGTTTTGAAAGTATTCATTTGAAAGACTATTTCAATGAACACCCATATACCCTCCTGTTGAGTTTTGACAACCATTGATATTTTGTCCTCCCCAACCCCTTTCTCAGTAAACCACGGGAAAATAAGTTGTAATTAGCACACCACTTTAGCACAAATCTAATAAGCCAACCAAAGGAATTAACACTAATGGGTGGGTGACAACTGCCTTTCTTTGAATTCTCTAAGGAGAGGTCCAGGATCCTTGAGGTGGAATTGCCAATATTATATCGTACTTTGAATATTAAAGGAAATTTGACACAAACAGAATGCAGTCCTAAAATCATGAGCTCTCATGTCTGAATTTCAAGTTAATCTGAGCATTAAAAAGTGTTGTAGTCCTCTTCTTGGTTGGTTTATAGGGCTTGCTGACTGCAATAGAATTGTAGACTTCTATCAAAGAATAAGCCATATTAAGTTTTCTTACTGAAAAGGCCGGGTACAGCGGCTTGTGCCTTGTAATCCTAGTGATTGTGAGGCAGAGGCAGGAGGATTGCAAGATCGAGACTAGAGATAGCCTGTATAATTTAGCAAGATGCTGTCTCAAAATGAGAAGTAAAAAAATGGGCTGGGGTTACAGCTCACTGGTACAGCACTTGCAAAGCATGCAAGCCTGAGGCCCTGTGTTCAACCCCTCAGTACTGCCAAACAAAAACAAAAAACAAAAAATTTTTCTTACTGAGATGATTATCAATTCAAAGAAAACAGTCTTTTCTTCCTTGCTTCCATTTCTATATTTTCCTATGCTCTCTCTTTGCAATCTCTTCTTGGCTTCAGAGGCTTTGCTAGCTAGGCTAACGCCTTCAAAATCATTGCTTTTATGGTTTAAGATCTCTGTTTTGTGAAGAAGGGGCTGGGATTTAGCTCAGTTGGTAGAGCACCGCTCTGCAGTCTCTGAGGTCCCAAGTTTGATTCCCAGCACCACAAAAATGGGAGAAGGACGTGGTAATTCACTCCTGAGGCAATCCTGAAACAATCAGCCATTGCCAACCGTATGAGGGTTGCTATGAGTTGTATACAACTCAAAGGCACCTAACAACAACATCTTGTGAAGAGCATTCTCTAATTCTACTGTCTTTGTTCGGTGTCCTCCCTGTCTGTAGTGGAAATCAGCCATCCCCCTCCATCCAAGCCAGCCCCTAAGTCATCCGTTTGCCCAGTGTAGTCATGCTGTATACACCAACCATCTATTAATCCCTGGGTAGCTGTCTCAGTTAGCAGATGGACTGTCACAGTATTGCCATGCTTCTGTTCAAGTAAGGAGGTCAACTGTAGCCTAACTCTACATCAGATGCCTACGTCATTCATCTCACTGTATCTCGTGTAGGCATTGTGTCATCTCAGGTCATCACAAGGAAAAGAATGTAACTGCCCCCTAAACAGACCCTTCCAGGCACCTATGGAAATCATGGGGCCTTTTCTCTAAAGATCTTTGGAGACCTTTGCTCAGTAAACCCTTGCTGCTGTCAATGATGGGGCCAATGTGAAGTTGGTTATTATCTGTATTCATGGATGCCCCCATCTGATGAGTGGATCATGGCAGTAGTGATATCCAGCAGGTGCCACCATGGGGAGGTGGCAGCAGAGAGAGGAGGGCCATCCCGAGCAGGCACATGGACCTATTTACAACTCCATGGCAAGCATCTTGTTCAGTTCCAGTCACTGAGCCCATTGAAAGGCCTGGTTATTTCCCAAGTCTAGGGTTAACTAGGAACACATGAAGGAAGCTAAGAGAATCAGGCTGGGTCTTGGGTGCTTTAATTGTGTTATTGTATTCAATTGTAAAGACCTCATAATGAAGGCATAGTTCTTGCTCCTGCTATATAAATAAGGATAATGCAAACAAGATATTGAACATGGGTGGCCTGTGCCCTAAAGCTAGATTTGGAAGGTAGACTTATTTGACCTCAGAGTCCACATTCTTTGCAGCTGTACCACCTCTCCAGTGTTGAGGCCCAGAAATGATCTTGTTGATAAGCCCTAGGTATCCATACACCTAGCACAAGCTAACACAACTGTGTTTACTACACAAACAAGTCCTGACTCAGTGGCCTGGTTCCTGTGGCTGAGAATGGAGTTTACCTCTAAAACTCAGTCTTTTATTGTTTGTTTGTTTAGGCCTGCTACCCTGGCTTGCCCTTCACAGGCTGTTCAACTAGACGAGTTAACACAGTGGCTGCAACAGTGGGCTTAAACATAAAAATGAGCTTGTGCCTGGCACAGTGTTGGAGTGTTTTATTCTGTTGTCCATAGGGTGGCTGTGAGACACTCCCAACTCAACAGCACCTAACAACAACAACCCTTAGAAGGGGATGTTTTCGGTAGAACCTCTTGATTTCCAGTCAAAGATATTATACAGCCAAAATGTACTATAGCCAGATACCATTCTGAGCCACTTAACAGGATGCTTTCCAAGAAATATGTTGTCAGGAGATTTGCTGTGTGAACATCAATAGAACGCACTTATAAAAACAGATGGCCATTACGTCACCATATAATTTTACGGGACCTCTGCCGCATATGTAGTCTGAAACATCGTTAAATGGTGCATGACTCTACATTGTGGCGGGGATGTGAAGGTTTTAAAGACCTCTTTTCTTTTCTAAAGCTGCTTATTTACCTTTAAAGTATAAATTTTCAGAGGAGAAACTGAGATCATGGCCCTGACCTACAGATGACATATGTGAGTTATTTTGGACTTTGCCACAGACTTGAGTCGCAATTTCCTCTACAAAATGTGAAAAGTTGTCCTTTAATTCTAAGCCTTATAGTTGATATATACCTTTATATTGTCAAAATTTTCCCTTAAGTGAGAAAAATTGACTTGTAAATGTCACTTTTAAAAATGTCAGAAAGAATCATTTAAGGAATAGTTTGGAGGTGGCTTCTGAGGGCCCTTTAAGCATTGATGGTTTCAAAGTCAGTATTTCTCAGTGTGGTCCTTTTACTAGCAGTGTCAGCATCCCTTGAAAACATGGAAAATTCAAGTTCTCAGAGTCATCTGAGACCCACTGAATCAGACACTCTAGGGGGGAAGCCCAGCAACTTAATAAGTCCTTAAGGTGATTCTGATATGTGCTCAAGTTTGAGAACCACTGTTCTGTGTAGAATTAATAATCTCGGTTATTTCATTTCTGGAGAATATGAGACTATGTTGGTCTTGATTTAGATCAATACTACCCAACATGCGAGGGGCTAGGATTTAGCTCAATTGGTAGAGCGCTGCGCTGTAGTCTCTGAGGTCCTGAGTTCAATTCCCAGCACTGCAAAAATGGGAGAAGGGCCTGGCAATCCACTCCCAAGGCAATCCCGAAACAGTCAGCCATTGAAAACCCTATGAGGGTCACTATGAGTGGGATACTGACTCGACGGCACCTAACAACAACAACAACCCAACATGCAATTATCACTCTAGTAGGAAGAGTAAGTAGGAATAACTGAAAAGGCTGTATATTTTTTTCTGAAATAGCTTTTCTGTCATCTATGTGAGAAGGCAGCAGACTTCATTTGTATGTGACCTAAACCTCATTCAGATTGATATGGTATCTAATGCGTGGGGGAACTCTCTTTGGTTTGCTTAGCAGAAAGATAGAGACATTCTTCCCTTATGAATAAATGTTGTTCCCACAAGAATCTTACATGAACAGTCTTAGTATAACAGATATTTTAGAGCAATGGCAAGCCTAGCAAGCCTAACCATTTTCATAAAATGTACTAAAGAGCTACATCAAACTAGATATAGTATAATGTCTGTCCTTGTTTATATACACTATGATATTGTATGAATCTGGGGGTTTGAATCTCTGTTCTGCTTGAGGAGGAAGAGTGAAAAATAATGGGTCACACAAAATAACTAATAGGGCCGACTGGTTAGCCCATGAACATAGGTGAGCTATGTTCATCTCTGGAGTCCCTTAGGACATTGAGTTTAGGGAAGGCAGAAGTGACGCATTCCAAATGTCTGAGCTCCTTTATGCAAAAAGTGTTTGTATTCTGCATTCCTTTTAGTAAGGATTTTCCAAGAGGAATAAAGCAAGGCTATGAAGTCTATAAACGGCAGTGAAGCCAGTTTCCTGTTTATAAACACTGCTTTTTGTTATGTACAAGAAAGAGGCCTCATCTTCTATGAACCGCAGAAGGGTTGTAAAGGAAGGCTCACTGTGGGAACATTCATAGTCCTTCATACAAACACATGTATTTTTAAATCCTCATAAAAATTTTAATTAAATTCCTTCCCAAGTATTATATGATGGACATGTGTCTACCACAACCAGTGAAATAATACAAAGAGTATTTAGAATTGACCTCCCACTAGTCAGTCAGCTCTAACAGCCTGATGTCACTTCTGCACTTTTCTTGTTGGTCACATAAGCACACATGCGCATATGTGCTGTACAATGCCAACCCTTCACCTACCATCAATACAAGGTGTTAATAAGAGGGGGCTGAATTTATTGCCTTCTATGGTAAGAGAGACCACCACCTTGATGATTACTTTGAGGGAGAAGTTCAAGGTCAGTTCATTAAAAATTGATTTAAATGTGTATTTCAATATTGGACTCAATTAGGATTGAATATATGTCATGATATACTTTTGGACTGGAGGAAATTGCAAGGTGAGGTATTCCAGGTAGGGTCAAAGAATTCTTAGGTCATTGCTATCAGATGACACTTTCTCCTGAAGAGCTGATGTGCCTTTCCAGAAGCTTCTGTAAGGACAGTTATTTGCATGGCCAAGGGCCCTGTGCGATGCTAAATTTATGCTAATGAAGACAATGGGAACTCAAGTCATTTTAGTGTAGCCAGTAAACTGTGTGGGGGTAGAAGGCATTAGTTTTCAGCTCTACTCTGAGGATGTTTCAAGCTTTTGTTCTTATTTTTTTTTTAAGCGCCATACTAATTCTCTGCAACTTACCTTTCTTACGTAAAAATACATTATTTTCCTCTAAGACAAAAGATAGAGACTGAACTTGTCATTTTCCTCTATTAAAAGGACATTATTTCTTTTTCATTATACATTGAATTGTCTAATGAACATTGTAGAAAAGACAGAAGAGCCATGGATTGTGTATAATTAGTATCCCCCAGAGGTCTATATATAAAGGATTGGGCCCCAGGATGGCACTATTAGGAGGTAGGGCTCTGTGGAAAGTCCTTAGGTCAGGCGGGAGGTTGGCCTCAAAGAGGACTGGGGAACCCTGGAACTCTGGCTGGTTTCCTCCCTGGCTGGAGATGGGACCCTACCTAAGACAGAGGCTGACACAAGCTCCTGTCACTGCCATCTGATAGCCATCCTCATCAGAGGGCAAGCAAATGGAGCCATTGAACTTGGCCTTTGAACCTCCAGAACAATGAGCTAAATAAAGCTCTCTTCACTTCATATGCAGCCCACCTCAGGTATTTCATTGTAGTAACACGAAGCTGACAAATCCAGTAAGAACACCAGAGCCAGACATGTTGATATGGCAGAGATGTTGGAATCATAATTATCAGACCAAGAATTTAAAATAGCTGTGATTCATATGTTAAGGGCTCTCATGGATAAAGTAGACAAAATGCAAGAACAGATTGGAATTGTGAGACAATTATAGAAGGTATTACAAATGCATAATGAGAATGTCAGAGAAGAGAAAAAGGAACAGAAATATTTGAAGGAATTATTTCCCAAAACTCATGATGGAGAGTAAACCACAGATTCAGGAAGCTTGAAAGACACCAAGCAAGATAAACACCAAAAGAGCCACACCAAGGCATATCATATTCCGACTGCAGAAAATCAAAGGTAAACAACAAAATTTAGGTGACTAGTGGGTGTAGTTCCATGGTAGAATTCTAGCCTAGCATGTGTTAGGTCTTGAGTTCAATATCCAGCATTGAAATAAATACATAAATAAATAAATAAAGGAAAGGAACGAAAAAAAAAATCTTGAAATAAGCCAAAAGGGGCAAAATGTCTTACCTTTCCAGAAGCATAGGTAAGAATGACATTGGATTTCTTTTCAGAAACCATACAAGCAAGAAAAGAGTGGAGTAAAATATTTAGTGTTAAAAAAAAAAGTCAATCTAGAATTCTATACCCAGAGAAAGTATTCTTCAAAAGTGAAGGAGATCATAAGAGGATGAGACAGGAAGATGTTGATTTCAAGGCCAGCCTGAGCTACATAGTGATGTTGTCTCAAAAGAAAAAAGAGAGAGAGAGGGAGGAAGTGTGGGAGGGAGGGAGGGAGGAGGTGTGGGAGGCAGGAGGAGAGAGAGAGAGAGAGAGAGAGATTTTTTGCCATGAGTAAACCTGCCTTGCAAGAGATATTAAAAATTCTTCAAAAAAAAAAAAAAAGGAAAATGATAAATGTCAGATACTCAGATCTTGCACAGAAATCTGAAGATCCAATGTAATGCCTATCAAAATGCCAGTGACACTTTACACACACACACACAGAAAACAAAAAACCAATCCTAAAATTCATATGAAGCCACATAAAAATAGCCAAAACAATCTTGAGAAAAGAACAAAGCTGGAGGCTATATTACCTAACTTCAAAATATACCACAAAAGCTATAGTAGCAGAAATAGCGTGATGTTGGCATCAAAACAGATGCACAGACCAATCAAATAGAACAGAAAGAAATAAATTTATGAACTTACAGCCAATAGATTTTTGAGAAAGGTGCCAAGAACACCCAATGGGGGAAAGGACAGTTTCTTCAATAAATAAATGGCATTTGGAAAACTGACTATCCACACACAGAAGAATGAAATTAGACCCCTATATCTGACATATACAAAAACCAAAACTTGAGTATAAGACTTGAAACTATGAAACTACTAGAAGAAAACATAGGGGGAAGATAACAAAAGCAAAAATAAATAGGATTGCATTTGTTGCAAACTAAAAAGCTTCTACAGAGCAAAGGGGAAAAAAGCATAAAGGCAACCTATAGAACAAGAAAAGTACATTTGGAAAGTATATGTCTAGAAGGGATTAATATCCCAAATACATAAGGAACTCAAACAACTCAGTAACAAAACCCCCGAAATAATCTGATTTTAAAATGGACAGAAAAAGTTGGACATGGTAACACATGCTTGATATTGCGCACTTGGAAGGCTGAAGCAGGAAGATCATGAGTTCAAGAGCAGCCCGGGCTGCACAATGAGATCTGTTTAAAAATATATACATATATAAATAAAAATAGGCAAAAGTCCTACATACACATTTCTTGAAAGACACACGAATTGTTAATAGATATATGAAACAATGCTCAACATCACTTAAGTAATCAGAAAAATGCAGATTAAAAACCATAATGAAATACTACCACATTTCAGTAAGAATGTTGTTAGGTGCCGTTGGGTCCAACTCATAGCAATTCTAGGTGGAACAAAACACTCCCCAACATTATGCCATGACTGGCACTATGTCAGTGCTTCTCTGCTATTCATAAGGTTTTCAATGGCTGATTGTTTCAGGAGTGGGCTGCCAAGTCCTTCTCCCATTTTTGCAGTGCTGGGAATTGAACCCAGGGCCTCAGAGCACACAGAGTAAACACTCTACCAACTGAGCTAAACCCCATCCCCTATCCAGTTAGAATGGCTATTATCAAAAAAAAAAAAAAAAAAAAAAAAAAAAAAAAAAAAAAAAAAAAAAAAAAAAAAAAAAAAAAAAAAAAAAAAAAAAAAAGACCTGCAGATCAATGTTGGCAAGAATGTAGTAGAAAGACAACCCAAACATGCTATACATGGGAACATAAGTTAGTAAAACCGTTATGGAAAATAGTATGAGGTTCCTCAAAAAATTAAAAGCAATTACCATATGATCCAGGAATTGTATTACCGGGTATATACCCAAAGCAAATAAAATCAATATGTTGAGGAAACATCTGCATTCTCATGTTCATCATAGCACTGTTTATGACATCCAACACGGGGAATCAACCTTAGTATCCATCAGTAGATGAATGGATAAATATGGTACATGTACACACACACACACACACACACACACACACACACACACACACACACACACACACAGGAATACTATTCAGCCATGAAAAAGATGAAATCTTATTTTCAGCAACATAAACTTGGAAGATATTATGTTAAATGAAATAAGCTAGACATGAAAAGACAAATACAGCATAATCTCACTCATATGTAGAATCTAAAAAGTTATTAGTTGAGAGAAAAATAGTAGTTATCAGAAACTGAGGAGGGTAGAGAAGAGGAGGGAAGATGTGAAGAGGTTGATCAATGGATACAACTTTACAATGAGATAGAATAATTTCTAATGTTCTATTGCACCATAGGATACTATAGTTAAAAGTAAAGATCATACAGCTAGAAGAGAGGACTTTGAATGCTCTCATCATAAAGAAGTGATAAACATTTAAAGTGATAGATGTGCTAATTATTCTGACTTGATCATTACACAACGCATACATGTGTCAAGTCTGCAGCTGTACCACTGTGGTGTCCAATCCTGTCAGATATTGGAAGTTAAGCAGGGTTGGACCTGATTAGCACTTGGATGGGAGACTGCCTGGGAACACCAGGTGCTATAGGCTTGGGAGAAGGACCAGGCAATCCACTCCACAAAAACAATCAGCCATTGAAAACCCTATGAATGGCAGAGAAGCACTAACAATACTCTTTCACCTGTTGTATGTAGGGTCACTATGAATCAGACACCGACTCCATGGCATCTAACAACAACCCCATAAATATATACAATTGTTTTTGATATTGATGAAAAATAAATTTGATCCATTTTGATATTGATCAAAATAAATTTAAAAATAAAATTACAAAAGAAAGAATGTTAGAGAAGGATAAGTAAAGATAAAATAAAATCTTATATTTTTCTCATTTTTAATTGATCTATCAGGTGACAATTTGTTCAAAATTATAACAATATATAACATAATTATAGATTATGGATAAGTGAAATGAATGACAAAAATGTTATAAGGGATAGGAGGAGAGAATTAGAAATACCTTGATATAAAAGGTGTTTGCATTGCCCATGTAGTAGTATGGTATTGTTGCAAAATGGACTTGAATCAGTTATAAATGTGTATTATAAACTCTAAGGTAACCACTAAAAAGAGAAATAATTTAAAAAGTATATTGGGGCTATGGTAAAGTACTTAGCACGAACAAAGTTCTCACTTTGATCCCCAGCACCACAAAAAACAAACTACCAAATAAAACTCTAATTGATATCCTAAGAGAAAGAAAGGACAAGGCCAACAAATATGAAACAGTAACAATAAGGTAGATATTAATTCAACTATATCAACAATCACTTTAAATGACAATGGCTTAAATATACCAAATTAAAAGTCAGATTCTCAGAGTGGACCAAAAATCAAGACCCAACTCTGTTGTCTACAAGAAACCCATTTTATATATAAAGAGCGTTATGGATTAAAAATTAAAAGAGGATGATTTAATATACTAACACTTATATTGAAAAAGCAGACTTCACAGCAAAGGAAATTATCAGGGATAAAGAGGATATTGCATATTGATAGATAAAAAAAAGGTCAGTTTTTCTCAGAAAAATCACTCTTTAAACTTTAATTTAGTTCCTATTTTTTCTTGTTTGTGTACCATTCTTCCAGATTTATTAAGTATAATTTATAAACAACAAAATTTTAAATTTTAAAAGTAGAGTTTTGGTAGCTACATGCAATAATGTAAACACTTCCATAATTAAGATATATAGACCATTTTCATCAACCTAGAAGGTTTTCTCACACCCTTCTGTCATCAGCCTCTTTCCCTGCTCTCCAGCCTCAGGCAGTGGCTTATCTGCTTTGTCACACTGTTTTTGCCTTTTCTAGAATCTCAAAAAGAAACACACATTATGTAGCCTTTTATGTTTGATTTCTTTCAGTTAACATGTTTTTGAGATTAATTTATTTTGCATTATTTTTGTGTCTTTTTATTGCTGAATAGTATCCAATACTCTGAATATTCCACAATTTGTTTATCCACTCCCTAGTTGATGGATATTTGGGTTATCTATAGTTTGGGGCTATAATAAATAAGGTTTGTTTGAACACTGACATACAGATCTTTGTGAGGACATGTTTTCAGTCTTAGGTGAATAATGAAGAATCAGATCGCTAGGTTATATGGTAAGGATTTATGTTTACAAAATGAGAGGAACAGGATATTTGTATGGGAAAAAAATGAACAACTATTACCTCATACCACACACAAAATGAATTTAACATAAATCAAAATGGTTCTTAACTTCAATGGATAAAATATTACATTTCCAGGAGAAAACATAGGAGAGTATCTTTGTGGTATTGGATTAGAAAAATATTTCTTAAACAGAACATGAAAATCAAGAAACCATAAAAGAATGTACTGATAAAAGGGACATCTTCAAAATTAAAAATGTTTGCACTTTGAAAGACACAGCCATGAAAATAACAAGGCAAACCACAGACTGTGAGAAAATATTTGCAAGCAAACATTTGAAAAAGAACTTGTCCTCAGAATGTGTTGGTGTGTGTGTGTTAGTGTGTGAGTGTCCATGCACATGTATGCATGTGTCTTAGAAGTCAAAAAAAGGAAAAACTAACAATAAGAAAATGGTTAAATACTTTGAAATTCATTATTCTCAGTAGCTGCATAATGTTCTAGAGCATAGGTATGTCACAATTTAGACAACACTTGTTATTTTAACACATATTGGGGTTGATACCAGTTGGGTTTTTTCCCTCCACTATATGTAATTCTAGCAAATAATTTCACCCCATCGTGTCTACAATTTTTGTATCGATTTTTTGAATGATAGGCCAAGTTATCTTAAGTCATTACTGAAAACACTTTCCTCCTGATTACAACTGGTTTAGTATAAAACGACTGAAGTGAATTGCTTTTTCTCCCAGTCATGTTAATCTTGGTCAGTTAAGCCTTCTAGACACTTATTTTCATAACATTCTTCTTCTTCTTTTAAAGAGATCCTGCAAAATTACTTTACCTTGTCTTTTCCCTTCAAGCCCTTAATTTTTAAAAAAGAAATTCAAAATTTGCTCTTAACTGCTTATGCTCCATAGTTTAGTTGCACACAGAAAGGGTTCTTCAGAAAGGAAAGTGCTTATATTCACCCCACCACTGAACTTTGTGATATGGTTAGGGCTACTTTGGGAGTCCTAGGAAGGCAAAGTTTGGGATCTCCAGAGGCTTGAAGTGTGGTTCTTTGGCAGTCCCTCATACTGGCAGGACTCACAGCACAAGCTCACTCTCTACCCCTGGCCTTTTAAAGAATCTTTCTGAGACTGGTAGCTCTTGGGGAAGCCAGCCTATAAAGGCAATGCCAGCTTAAATTGCCTGTCTTTGGTGAGTTTATGATTTTGTAGTTTGCTGAAGTTTAATAGAAATATGATTATTTCTCCTTTTAGTAGGTTTAACATGTGCAATATTGAGAGTGTGACCACAAAGATAGAGTCCACCTAAAGACGAATAGCCTGATGGTAATAATTTTCACTTGAATACTTCTAGAGAATTCATCCCGATGTGTCTGTGGGCTTGTCATACCTGGGGGATTGCATGTTGCTATGATGCCAAAAGATAAGCCACCAGTATCTCAGATACCAGCAAGGCCACCCATGGTGGACAGGTTTCAGCTGAGCTTTAGACTAAGATAGACTAGGGAGAAGGACCTGGCAGCCCATTCTCAAAACAATTAGCCATTGGAAACCCTATGAATAGCAGAGAAGCACTGTCAAATATAGTGCCAGAAAATGAGCCCCCAAGGTTGGAAGGTATTGAAAAGACAACACAGAAAGAGTTGCCTCCTCAAAGTAGAGTCCACCTTAATGATGAGAATGGAGTAAAGCTCCTGGGACTTCTATTTGCTGATGTGGCATGACTCAAAATGAGAAGAAACACAGTGGTTGCAACAATAGGCTCAAACATCAAAAAGTTGAGTGCATGGCACAGTGCTGGGTAGTGTTTTGTTCTGTTGTATTTAGGGTCACTATGAGTTGGACCTGACACCAATTAACTGCAATAACAACAGAGAATATATATTCATTATAGCATTTTCAGAGTGACTGATTTGGAGAAACTGAACTCTAAGATTGCTCAGTATTACACTGATTTAAGCATGGGACCCATATATAAGTAAATATTATTTCCAGAAAAATTCTGTCCAAATAGAATCTGGTAACCCTTGTTGTGTCTGCAGCTGTACCACTGTGGCCTCTGCTCCCATCAGATCTCAGAAGCTAAGCAGGGTTGGGCCTGGTTAGTACTTGGATGGGAGACCCCCTGAGAACACCAGGTGCTATAAGGCTTGGGAGAAGGACCCAGCAACCCACTCCCAAAAAACAATCCACCATTGAAAACCCTATGAATAGCAGAGAAATACAATAATGTTTAGTCTGTTGTACATAGGGTTGCTATGAGTCAGACACTAACTTGATGGCACCTAACAACAACAACAAAGCATGTTGTACCGTGTCTGTACTATAACAGTGTTAGCAAGGACTGCATGATATTCACAGGGCACAATGTACTCAAAGTATCTAATTCCCAGCACACTTTCAATCAGCCCATGTGACCTTATAGAACTCCAAGTTCTTAATAACAATAGTTTCCCTAGAGTCAAATACCAATTTCCACTGCTTTTGAAGTCTGATTTCAGTTTTCAGGCTGTTTCTCTCCTTTGATAGTCTTCTTTTATTTATTATTATTTTTTGAGGTACTGGTTGGTTGAAATCAGGGCCTCACACATGCTTTGCAAGTGTTCTATCACTGAGCTGCACTCCCAACCCAATTTTTACTTTCTTTTTTGAGACAGCGTCTTGCTAAGTTACACATACTGCCTCTGGGCTCGAACTTGTGCTCTTCCTGCCTCTGCCTCCCCGGTCACTGGAATTATAAGCATGCACCAGATAGCCTTCCTTATAAACATGTACTGAGGGCATCCCATGCCAGGTCCAAGGTCCCCTGCTATGGAAAATACCAAGGAAGTAAACCCTAGAACCTGTTTGTATTTCCTGTGTAGAATGATGGAGACCCTCTTCCAGCACATCCCACTACACTGCTCCTTCTTTCCAGGCCAAGGATCTTTCTCAAAGAAAGATATAATATGGCAACAACTCAACTTCAGACTTCTGCAGTGGTGTCTCATCATGAATGGGTGCCAAACTCTTTGGCCTGCTTTATAAGGCTGGGCAAGTGCTAAGCACAGTGTTCTGGTCTCAGTTCCACAATGGATGAGAATGCCAACTCAGATTTGGTTCAAAGTTGTTTTACTTCTGTTGATTTCCAAGCCAGCAAGCAAGATGTGCAAAGGATGTATACCACAGACAGACACTAATACACCAACATACCAAATAAAGACTACACTAGTCTGTGAGCACACCACTCTGTGACTTTCAGCAGCAGTTTACAGAGAGTGTAACCAAAGTTCTGTGGTCAATACAACTCATTCAAAGTGTGGACAAATTAGTTTGGTCCCCAAAGGCTCTATGTTACTGTTGTTAGGTGCTATCGAGTCAGGTCGAACTCGGTAACCCTCATAGGGTTTACAATGGCTGATTGTTCTGAGATTGTTTTGGGAGTGGACTGCCACATCCTTTTCCTATTTTTGTGGTGCTGGGGATAGAATCCAGGTCCTCAGAGAGTACAGAGCAGGGGTTCTACCAACTGTGCAAAACTCCAGCCCAAAGGCTCTATGTTGTTGTTGTTGTTAGGTGCCATCGAGTCGGTATCTGACTCATAGTGACCCAACATACAACAGGCGAAACTCTATTGTCAGTGCTTCTCTGCTGTTCATAGGATTTCCAATGGCAGATTGATTTTTTGGGGGGAGTGGGCTGCTGGGTCCTTCTCCCAAGCCGACAGCACCTGGTGTTCCCAGGTGGTCTCCTATCCAAGTACTAACCAAGCCTGACCCTGCTTAGCTTCTGAGATCTGACAGGATTGGATACCACAGGGCTATGGCTGCAGGTAAAGGCTCTATAGGACATGATAATAACTGGAGCTACCCCAAGCCCACACAAGTAAATGCAAGTATACTAAACCCACATGCTTTTGACATTCATGTCTTTCAGTCTATGATGTCATAATCTTAATCAGCAACAATTTTCATTTCTCAGGAATACTAACAGTTATAATTGATGGTTCCTTAGAATCAACAAAATATTGTGTATTTTCCTTAACCCCCACTGTATGTAGCATAGCATGCACATTCTTATGTACCTTACTTTTTTCACTTATCACGGAGAGCATTCGTGTGGGTGAATAAAGAGCTGCCTTATTCTTTCTAATCACTGCCTATCTTCCATTGCATTACTGAAACTTATCTACACAGTTTCATATTGGTGGGATAATCTGGTTGTTTCTCGTCTGTGTTTACTTACTGTTGCTAATAATAATGAATTCTATGAGTAGGCTGATAGCCAGTGCTGTTGGGACAGAGCGATGAGAGTAGCTCTGTGGTTGAAGAGGAAGGACTTGAAGGTTTTATGACAGGAGGGACAGGGAGACAGGAGACAGATCCAACTGTCCTTGGAATTTTAGTCTGGGCAGGCCATGAGAAAACCCTCACCAAATGCTGTTGGATGAAAGGCCTGAGAACGTTCAGATTTCCAACAATTCATGAGCGCACACTTCAGCTGCATCAGAATCACCTGGAGGCCTTGTTAAATCACAGATTTAACTCCCCCCGCCCTGAGTTTTTGATTCATTAGGGCTGGGGTGAGGCCTGAGAATTGCCGTTTCTGACATGTGCAGCAGTAGTTCTGACGCCAGTCTCTGGACCACACCTTGAGAATGACTGCTCTCACTCAGGGATTCTCAACTGGTAGCCCTTGGTTGGGTCTAGCTGCCAGACGATCTTATTGGACCATATAGTGTTAATTTTTTGTTTTTTCGCAGTAATTGCCAACATTTAAAAATAGACCGAGTTCTCAGAAAAATCCAGACTCTAAACTTCTGTTGGAAACTTTGTAAATATAATACAAGGCTGCATTTCTGCCTGTCAATAAGCAGCAGAATCCAAATGACAGGTATCCTTTCTCAAAAGACTATGAAGATCCACTTCATTTATTTATAATACCGAGGCTCCTGTTGGAATTGAGTTGCTGTTCTAAGCCCTAGACCTTCTGGACTCTTCTTAGTCCCTAAGTACATCAAGCTCTCTGTGGCCTCTGGGACTCCGCATATGTGATTCTCTCCCTGGAACATTCTTACATTACCACCTCTCTAACCTGGCTCTCGCTTGCCCCACTGCCTTCAGCTGCTGTCTCCAGAAAGCCTGCTCTGCTGTCCCCATGACTGAGTATAAGTAATTCTCTGTGTGTGTCCACAGAGGCCCTGTGCCTCTCCATGTAACCCACCGCACTCCACTACATCATCTCCTTAGCTTGCCAGTCATTCTGAGTTCTCCGAAAGATAGTAAACTTTTTTTGTTGTTGTGTGTTTGTTTATTTTTTTTCTGGCACTGGATGGGGCTGGGATTTAGCTCAGTTGGTAGATCACCGCTCTACACTCTATGAGGTCCTGGGTTCCATTCCCAGCATCCCACATATGGGAGAAGGACATGGCAATCCACTCCCGAGGCAATCCCAAAACAATCAGCCATTGAAAGCCCTATGAGTGTCGCTATGCGTCAGATAAGACTCAACAACACCTACTGACCAACTACCAACGACCAGCACTGGATATTAAACCTACTGCCTTGTTTGCCTATGCCAGGCAAGTGCTCTACCATTGAGCTATATCCACAGTCTTTTTTTGATTTTTATTTTAGGACAGAATCTCATTAAGCTGCCCAGGCTGGCCTTGAATTTGCTATATAACCCAGGCAGTCTTCAAAGTTATAAGCCTTCTGCTTCTACCTCCTGAGTGTTGGGTATTACAAAGCATGGACTACTATGCTGGGCTAGCCTACCTTACTCTTATTATTTCGTATTCACTGCTGTTACAGACTGGTACATGACAGATGTTCAATAAACATTTGTGGTTCAATACATGGTTGAAAATATAAAACAGCTAAAAGAGGTCTTTTAGTAATAATATTGTCCAATCTTTGACTTTTCCTAGGTGACTGCAATGGAATCTTAGTTTTAGTCTTAATTCTAGAAGCAAAAACAATTAAAAAGCAAATTATAAATTTTAATTAAATTTCCCTTAAAACTGTCATGTATAAAGGGAAGTAAATTTAAACTCTGTAATTGTTTAAGATATCCCACTAGCTTGTGCTTTAGCTTGAGCTTTATTGCACCCTTCTTGAACTTACTGAAAGCCAGAAAGAAAGACATGAAGGTACGGTACTATGACATTATCAAGCTACAGGTTCTCATTTATCATTTTCACTGTACCATCATTTTATTAGTTAAAAACAAAAAGAAAATTTTTTTTTTTTTTTTTTTTTTTTGCAGTACTGGGGGTTGAACCCAGGGCCTCCCGCCTGCATGCTTTGCAAGTGCTGGACCACTGAACTGTGCCCCCAGCCCTTTTTTTTTTCTTTTTTTTTCCTTACTTTTTGAGACAGGGTCTCGCTAAGTTATGCAGGCTGCCTCTGGTCTCGAACTTGCAATCCTCCTGCCTCCGCTTCCCTAGCCACTGGCATTATAGGCATGAGCCACCATTCCCAGCACTTAAAAAGAAAATTCTTTATTCAGAACAAAAGTCCATATTATTTTAGAGACTCTTGGAATTGGTTACTCACCTATACGGGTGAGAAGAGAGATTGAGGTTCTATATTTACACTGACACAGCCCATGTACTAGGCACTTAGGAGCTCATTGAAGATGAACACAAGTAAGTGCAATATAAGGAAGCAAGTGTCATGTGATACACAAAGATGTCACATGGGAATTCAGAGAAAAAAGTCCTAACAGAATGAGGAGAGATCTAGAAGTCCTGCATAGTGTAGATAGTATTTGACCTGGTCTTGCAATAAGAGTTAAAATACATATGTTCTTCAAGAAATTAAATTTCAAGTGTACATTAAAAAATATATTTTCAATCTTTTTCTAAAAATGTGAGTTGTATGAGAAAGTATGTTAATTAAAGAAAAATGGGCACCCGTTGAAGACCCTGGGAAGCAGGATTTTAGAACTGGCTTTGCAAAGGAGTTAGTTTGTGACCTTTAAAAGTTTCTTAATCCTTCTGGACCTGAATTTTCTAATCTGCAAGCTGAGCTGATAATAAATGATCCCAAAAGTCCTTTCTGGTATTTCCATTCAAATGAATGTCTATATTCTAATTTTTTTTTTACAGTGATTAGACTTTTGTGGTTAAGTGCAATTAGTTTTGCTATGTGATTCACAATGAATTCAGTCTTTGGAATCCTCTATTATGCACAGTGGTAGTCATGTCTTATTGCTTAGGAGACAAATGAATTGTCAACTTTATTCTGAAGAAAATGATTACACATTATGTGTCAAGAGAGAGAAGAGTAAATCTTATTCAAAAGTGAAATAATAACTTCAGAAGGTCTTGAAAAGACTACTGAAATGTTCTTTGGAGTCAGATAATTAAAGAAAGAGGATTGCATGACTAGTGTCTCAAATGCAATGGAAATGGGCAATGCATATGTCATTAAATAAATGGCATTTTACTTCATTAATAGGTGAGGATGAAAGGAGGAAGAACATACTGATGCATTTTGTCCATTTATAAGATCCTGAGAAATGACATTTAATATATTACAAGACTTTGGTTATGACCATGACCAGAATTTGCATACTTCCCTGTTTATTTCATCACTAGTGAGGATATTTACTTGTAAACTCTGCACAAATAGATGAAACACATAGCCCAGGAGCAGGTAGGTGGTAAAACGCTATGGGAATGCCCCTTTGCAACTTCCTTTATCTGTAATATTTTTGCTTAACCTTATAGTAGGTAGTGTTCAGTGATGCTCATGGACAAAGATGATGTTGCTCCCTGGACTTACATCGAATCAACTTTCCAAGAAACAAGCCTATAGACATAAGAAGCCTCAAATTAATCTATTATTATTATTTTTAAAGTCAGTTGCTTCACTGAAATTTGAGAACAGAAGAAAGATTCTCAAACAGTAGGATGGTACAGTAAAAATACAGTCTGATCTATGAAATGAAAACAAGTTAAAGGCAAGAGAAAGTACAGAGCTCAGGGAAGACTGAGGGCCTCAGCTCCTGCTTAGCCAAGCTTAGGCACTGGTTTAGCTGCTTCACAACGGTGTTGGCAGTTTAAGCAGCTGTAGCCAAGAGTGTAGAGCCTCAGCAGCAAGCCAAGGCTGGGAATATGGAGAAACAGGACCAGGATACCACGGGGCTTGGGTGGACTGAAGTAGATCTTAGATGAGTTTGCTGACATGGAGACAAAAGAAAGCTAAGGTGGAAAACAGGGTATAGAGGAACATAGAGGCCACTCAGCATCACAATGACTGAAGATGGACTCAAACCCATGGTCCTGCCTTCTTAATGGATAAAGATGGTCAAGGATTCTATTTTATTTGGAAAGGAGAGTGGCACGGTGAGGTTTGGAATCACATAGATTTGGATTGAACCCCAATGAACTATGGGAGTAAATGAGGTAATGTACATGAGGTCTCTGGCATGCAGATGACACTAGTATTCTCCTTTCGTACCGCCATCACAATCTGTCTAATGGTAAACCTTACCAATAAATATTTTCCATTTTCATTACAGGTATAAGAATTCTCTTTCTTGACAGTATGAAAACACATGGAAAAAACAGTCTATGTTTACCAGGGAATGATATATTACATTTTAGGGCTTTTATCTACTTTTTACCAAATAATAATTCTTGCTTACATCATTGTGACTGTGTGGATCATAACAAATTATGGATAACACTGCAAAGAATAGGAATATCAGAGCACTTAATTGTACTCATGAAGAATCTGTACATGGACCAGGAGGCAGTCATTCAAAGAGAATAAGGAAACATTGTCTGGTTTAAAGTCAAGAAAGGTGTCCATCGGGGCTATGTCCTTTCACCATATCTCTTCAATCTCTATGTTGAGCAAATAATCTGAGAATCTGGACTTTTTGAAGAAGAATGTAGCATCATGATTGGAGGAAGACCCATTAACAAACTGCATTGTGCAGATGACACAACTCTGCTTGCTGAAAATGAAAAGGATTTGAAATATTTACTGATGAAGATCAAAGAACACAGCCTTCAGTATGGGTTGTGACTTTACATCAAGAAAACAAAATCCTTACAACTGGGTCAGTAAGAAACTTCATGATAAACAGAGGAAAGATTGAGGTTGTCCAAGATTTTGTTTTACTTGGTTCCACAATCAACATCCACAGAAACAGCAGTCTATAAATCTAAAAACATATTGCAGTTGAAAAAGCTATTGCAAAAGACCTCTTTAAAGTGTTGAAAAGTAAAGATGTCCATTGAAGATTATAGTGCACCTGATTCAAGCCATGGTAATTTCAGTCACATCATATATTTGTGAAAGCTGGACATTGGATAAGGGAGACAGGAGAATTGATGCTTTTAAATTATGGTGTTGAAAACGAATATTGAATAAACCAAGAACTTTCAAAAGAACCAACAGATCCATTCTAGAAGAAATGCAACCATAGTGCTCCTTGGAAGCAGGATGGCTAGACTGTATCTTCTGTATTTTGTACATGTTGACAGGAGAGACCAATCCCTAGGGAAGGACAACATGCTTGAGAGAGTGGCAGGTGAACAACAAAAAAGACCTTCAACTAGGTGGATTGACACAGTGTCTGCAACAATGAGTTTAAATATAAGAAAGTTCATATGCTTGGCACATAGTCAGGAGTATTTCATTCTGTTGTACACAGGGTAGCTATGAGTTGGACCCAACTTGACAGTACTTAACAACAACTAGGAACTAAGCACAAGTCCAAGTGCTGGTCTAGAAATAATTACCCAAGGAGTCTATAAGGCAAAGTATTATGATTCATATTTTATATGTGAGGATAGCAGGCATGGAAGCTTAAACTTGTCCAAGGTCATTCAATAAACGGCATCCTCGGATTCAAGCAGACAGTGTGGTGCCAGAGCCCCTCCTTCTTTTTAATTCTTCAGCAAAGCTGCCTCCCAACATGCTCATGCTATTCTTTATTAAGGGCATAGAACCTATATCTAAGACATTAATCAGGCTAGCATAAACAGAAACACAAAAACATCTAAGCTAATTTATTACCAACCTTAGAGACAAAAGTTATTCCTGGGAAAGGATATTCTAGTGATTGTAAATGCTTAGTGATACACTAAATTAATTGGTCTGAAGCTGACAGCATCTCCCTTTCCCCATATGCTTAAATTTCTACAACAGAGCCTCAAGAGAAGCCATAGTTTAGTGAATTATGTTATTCTGCATAATATCACTAATTCATTCTACAAAAGTTATTTAGTTCTAATAAAAACAAAGCATTATATCAGGCATGCTAACACATTGTTAAATAAGCTATGGGCCATTGGCCTGAGGCTATCTCTGTACTTTGAGTTTCTTTGTAACAAATTTCAACTTACTGCAGTAAATAAACAAAAATCTAACTTAACAGTGTAGGGGGGCCCCGGGGCAAATAGCCTGATTTCATCCAATCACAGACAGCTGAGGTTCAGCCAATCAGAGGCAACCAATTAACCATACCATGCCCAAGTAAGGCAAAGACCTCATCATACATGCCCAAATAAAGCAAATATATATCTGTAGGCAATCAAGTAATTTCTCTACTTTGCCTCTGCATGTGGCCTCTAAAAGCTCCCAGCCCATCCTGATGGGCAGAGCTCTTTGAATATCTTCTGGCTTTTGTTTTCACTATAAGGTTTAAACATGATCTTTCTTGACAATATGCAAGAACTTGTATTTGTGTTTCTGTTTACCTCATAGTGACATATTATTTTTTAGGCTCTTATCTACTTTTGTTTAGATGATGATAACGCTACCTTCATTGTGTCTTGTGTACCTAGTTCATGAATCATTCTTTGCTCATATAAACTCTGTTGTCTTGTGTAAAGTTTTTTCTTTTAAAACCACGTAGGGAATGACAACAAATAGGAAATATGACTGTCCAAAAAAGAGAAACACTTAAAAATTATTATAGCCAATGTGGTAAAGGAAGTAAAGTTGTTTGAGAAAACAGAGAAGTCAGATTCATAATCCAAAAATTAGTACTTAGAAGGCCCTCATGGTGGCATAAACCTGTATTTCAACAACTTTGGAGGTGGAGGCAGGATGATGGAGAGTTTGAGGCCAGCCTGGGCTACATAAGCCACCTCTCAAAATACTCAAAGAAATAAAATAAAAATGTAAGTATGAAAAATTAAATAAATAAAAATAATAGTTATGTATATGACTTTCACTGGCCAAGGAGAGCAGGGGATTAGTCTCAGATCACCATGTGATCAGCAGGGACAAAGATTCTAGAGGTGCTAGAACAGGCCCAAAGACATCTGGAACAGAATATTTGTTGTTAGGTGCCGTCCAGTCGGTATCTGACTCATAGCGACCCTCATAGGGTTTTCAATGGCTAAGTGCTTCGGTATTGCCTTGGAAGTGCATTGCCAGGCCCTTCTCCCATTTTTGCGGTGCTGGGAATTGAACTCGGGACCTCAGAGACTGCAGCGCAGCGCTCTACCCACTGAGCTAAATCCCAGTGGAACAGAACAGAAGACCCAGAAATACCTCAACACACCTATAGCCACCTGATTTTCGACAAAAGAAAAAAGCAAGTAAACTGGAAAAAGGACAGCCTTTTGAACAAATGGTGCTGGGAAACATGGTCATCTGCATGCAGAAAAATGAAAACTTGCCCGCATCTCTCAATATACATGAGAGTTAACTCAAAATGGATAAAAGATCTCCACAAAAACAAGAACCTTTAAAACTTATAGAAGGCAAGATAGGCAATACACTCCATCATATAGGTATAGGAAAGTATTTCCTTAACAGGGTTCCAATTGCTCAAGAAATTGCAACAAGAATAGATAAATGGGATTACATGAAATTAAAAAGCTTCTGCACAGCAAAACAATTAACAGAGTCAAGGAAACCCCCACGGAATGGGAAAAAAATCTTTGCATTTTATACATCAGAAAAAGGTCTAATTACTAGAATTTATAAAGAACTCAAGAAAAAAACTCCCAAAGAAACAAACAACCCAATACACAAATGGGCAAAGGAACTGAGTAGACAGTTCTCAAATGAAGAGGTCTGTAAAGCTATGAAACACATGAAAAAATGCTCAGTATCCCTAGCCATTAGGGAAATGCAAATTAAAACAACTCTGAGATTTCACCTTACACCAGTAAGAATGGCCAAGATCAATAAAACAAATAACAACAAATCCTGGCAAGGTTGTGGGGAAAAGGGAACACTCTTACATTGTTGGTAGAGCTGTAAATTGGTCCAACTACTGTGGAAATCAATATGGAGGTATCTTAAAAAACTGAAAATAGATCTACCGTATGACCCAGCTATAACACTAGTGGGAATTTGCCCAAAGGGAGATGTGTCATCATACCACAGAGACACCTACATCTCCATGTTCAATGCAGCACTTTTCACAATAGCAAGGATATGGAATCAACCAAAGTGCCCTTCAACAGAAGAATGGATAAAAAAACTATGGTACATATACACAATGGAATACTACTCAACAATCAAAAAAAAAAAAA